>JAVTVY010049569.1:0-24295 GCA_036873755.1 Hanleya hanleyi
TGATCAAGTCTTCGACTCAGATCAGGTAGCAAGTCCGATGCCTCTCGAGCAGATACTGACAAATCTCCACACTTGTTAGTGCAGGACTACTATCGTCGAGCTTTCGTTTGTCTGAAAATAATTTTGTTCTGCAAGAAGTGTAGTGTCTCTACGTAGTCTGCTTTAACAACCTGAACTGAAGCGTGGAACAGCTTAACCATATGAACTGAGAATATGCCCTCACCAAATAATCAAAGTCGTGTAGGATACAATTCTTTTTGGAAACATATAAATCCTATGGGTTGAAGATATGATGGAAATTTAAAATCCTAACGGGATGTTTTAAATCCTCCATGGCGGACTATTGACACCATATCATTGACTCTTCCATATTATAGAACCATATAGGACTCAATGTCAACCGCATACAACTGAATTCTCATCTATAGTATAGGATTTTATTAAACAGTGCAAAGTGCAAAGTGTGACTATGAGACATCTGTGGTGAATTAAGAGCAGACACCATGATACCCTTTTCTACCGATGGTTCTGACACGAATCACAGTTAGAGGAAATATATGTTGTCAATGATTCCAAAACTTGTGAAGGGAGAGAAGCTGTCCGGTTTGGATGGCGTTTATGTAGCATTTTGGAGGTTGGGAAAGTGTTCCAGAATTGTTTGATCAAATCAAATCAAAATTGAATTGTTTATCCAGAATGCAGGTGGTAAATGCAGTTGAGACAGTCATCAAGAATCACTGACAGATGAATTATATTGTATCACTATCTGTTGCATTGATCCCTATATTATAGGTGTAACCATGAAAATCAAGTTCCCGTCTCATTCTGATCAATGAGATATTAACAACAAAAGGTTGCAGATGGCGACAATCCTGAAATACAAAATGACCGCCATTAAAGTATTCTGTTGAATTCACTAGAATCGAGTTCATAATGGATTTAGGTGAGATTATTGATCCTACCATCTTGGGATATAAGATTGACGATGTAATGTGATATCTATGGAGCCACCAACCTGGTTGTCAAGAATGGATTCAAAACACTCACACGCTTGGCTGAGGAGTGGAGTGTACACGGGATATAAGGGACACCGTGAGGCGGGTGACCCCGAAACCCAACCCACCCAACCTCCGGCTATTCTTATATACATATTAGGCATGAAAATCTTAGTCATGATCGTAAGAAAAGTATACAACTCCACTGTAGATAATGACGAACGCCTGGCTCATCCTCCATGACGAAGAACTGTGGGATGAACCCTGGACATTCCGACCAGAACGATTTATCGATCAGTCAGGATCGCTACTGCCACCAACCAGCGAACAGAGAAGAAAGTAAGTCCTACAAATGTAACTTTCAACAAGACTTTCTGTTGTTAACAGAAGTTATCACGCGTGATGTCAATCTCCGTCTGGTAAAGGGACATTCATAGTCTGGATCAACAAATCTCTTACAGTAACGCCATTCAAACCCGATCATTATAAGATGTGTGAATGAGACATATATTGTATCTGGAAGATTGATGTAAGCTTCAACGATTACAAAATTCTCTAATTGTCAAGAGTAACCGCAATTGGGTGGGCTACAGTAGCAGTGGACGAGAATGAGAATCATTTGTGCTAAGGGTGGTTTTCTGATCTAATTCTTGTAATTGCCATATAATATGTTGAATGTTTTCGATCAATCTGGCCTGTCGTTTTGCAGTTGATCTTCATGATTTGTTGGTCAGGTTCAATGATGGAAACTAACTCTCTTTTATTGTAGCCTGATAGCATTCGGGTCAGGAGGAAGAGCTTGCCTTGGACCACATATATATAAAGCAGCGGCCTTTCTCTTCATCTGCACATTGCTTCAACGGTTTGGATTCGAGGCGCCTCCTGGTGGTGTTTTCCTGCCAGACCCCAATCAAAATGACCCACAACGTCCTGGAATCTGGCCCATGCCATACAAAGTTGTGCTGAAGGAGAGGAGCAAGAGATCGGCCTGACCCTCCCCCAACACACATTCTACCACCACACACACACACCTCAATGGTCATTATTCAACAAATGGGGCAATTTGATGATGCTGATAGCAGTGTGTCCGTTTGTTTACGGGTCAGTTACCAACGGAACGGCATATGAACTGAAACGCACCTTTGCGGGTGTCAATAAACTGCCATATGACCCAATAGCATCATACAATATATTCAGTGAATCTTCAGTGAATTGAGAAAACATTGATATTTGGTATATATGATATACAGAGCCAGCGAAACCGTAAAGCGTAACAAAAAAGCTGTATCTGAATTTGGTATGAGTATTTTGTTTACATAGATCTGCTGACAAAGCCACACATAAGTATCTACAGTGATACATAGTCCGGAATAGTTATTATATATTATATAGAGAAATAAACAAAATGAGTTATAATATTGAATTGTTGAAGGAAACTATACCAGATTACTTCAGATAATTCGACGCAGTGTAGGCTATGTAACCAATGAGTAGTGTAAATTTAGGTGTTTTGCAAGACATGTGAAATGTGAAGAGGGTTCAGGGATCAGTGAATTCATCCGACCTCGTGAACGTTTTTCCTCGTGAAATTTTAACCCCTAATAGTCCCTTTGTCATCTCGATCCCCGTCATTCCTTCGTTTTCGTGAACTATTAAACCCCTCAATTTTTAATACCGTTTGAAAATTAATATACATGGGTTTTCCTTCGTGCTGGTCCAATCCATTTTAATTCACTTTATTATCGGCTTTGTTAAAGTTTGTGTCATCACTTCCTATGCTACCACTCGTCACTTCCTGTATGGAGAATACATGCTTTTCACCATCTCTAAAATTGAATATTGAGGGGAATTTAATTAACGCGACTTTTCCAATCGGTACATAATGTGGGAGCCGAATATAATGCACCGCTGATAGGGTTCGGTACGTTTCTATAGTTAGCAAGTTTGCCTCCACGGTCCATCAACAAAAGACACTGTTAGCCGAGGATAAATCCGAACGACCCCATAAGTAAATGTCGTGGTTGAGTTTATTCATGGCCGAAACTCGCCACGCTTAGCTGTAATTAATTAATTGAACTCCCCGGAGGCGAGTGAATGAATGAAGTGGTGTTTTATATGTAATGGTCGAGTTTTAATACCTGAAACGAAATATAAAACGAGAGAAAATATGATTCGATGCAATATTTAACTCGAAATTCGTGAAACGTCTTATGTTTTACGGATATATTTTTATATATCCTCGCTTATAAACTAATAATTGTCCGAATTAAAAGATACTGTGATACGGTATCGGTAAAGCCGAAATAAAAGCTAAAATAGCGGACTCAATACTCGGTATTATCGGAAAAGTGATCACAGATATCGGTAATAACATTAGTTGGGTCCCGCTTCGATACCGGGAAAAACTGTACGATACGAGGATACTTGGGTTTAAAGAGAAAACAATTAAACGCCATCACTTAACTCCAAACATCATATCAATGCAGACGTACAGAGGCATATATCTACAGCTACCTCTCGTAACATATGGGTATGATCACATATATGAATATCCGCACCCGGTTAAGATTGAGATTTAGACCTCCAGAAAGATATCGCTTGTCAGAGTCATCTAGTTGAGCACAACATTAAAGGCGTGGTGGAAAACGATGTCGGCGTATTGACAAGAAGCCATATGTCCCCACAGACAAATATACTGACTGTATAATTCTAAAAACATCACAAGAACCCAAACTTATGCCTGAGATGATTTGTATCCCGGCCACGCTTTTATTGTAGACGGTCATGAGGACATCTTGAATGGTGTGACCACACAGCCCCTATAGCACCGGCTTAAGCCATATTAGATACAAATATTCCAGGACGATGATGTATTCACTCAGGAATGAAAGATCGAGAAGGACAGCCGTCCGCTACGACGATACCTATTCACAGCATACTGACCACTGAACAATACCTCACTTGCGACGACGGAATATGAGAGATGATTACAAGAGTGGTCAATTCAGCCAATAAAACGCTGGCAGATTCTGTATTAATTTGAAGATGGGATCATTAACGTCGGACTTTTGCTGACACTAGGTGTTTATACAAACTGAGTGAGGAGTGAGCAAGTACAATGAACAGAAAGCCGTGAATTGAACCGATCAAAATAGGGAACTACTTTCAATGAGCAAAGAATTATAATTTATCAATCAAATTTCCGAATCGTCATTGCCCGACTCATATTCCCTATCTCTCAATTTCTCGAATATATCCTATCTTTGTCTATTGTTCCGTTTGACAGCTTTCTCATAGTTAATGCTGCATAGACTCTTAAGCGGACTGGAAATCGTTATAATTTCCTTATAAATTTAATCATTTCTCATCTCTTGACAATTGATCATATGGTCGTAAAACTCCAGACGTAGTCATTTTTCCATTGTTGGAATATAGTCCATCATCGCCTTTTCGCTTGATTGATCGTCGTTATAACCCTGTCTTATGTACTGATGTTTCATATCATTGATATCTTCGCTATACTCTTTCTTGATATAGTTGGTAAATATCTCTCTCCAAATATTATATTCAATGCACTCGTATTAGTAAGTTGGTCTTTGGACTGTTTATCAGTTCCATCTTTCGTCGTGTAAAAACCTGCGAGGTGGACTGTCAACGATTGCTAAAGCTTTCAGAACTCTGGATCGAACGGAAACCGACTAGGAGGCATTTCGTTATTTCAACGACTAATGAATGTGGCATCAAATACGCCGTCATCGACGGGGATCGAGATGACAAGGGGACTGAACCGGTTCATCTCCCGTGGCCAAAGCTGGTGTAATTTATGGCATTGAACTCCTTCCGATATGGTTCAATCATATCATATTTTATTACCAGAAAACCACGATGATACTCATTGTAATAAAGGAAATACATAACATATTATATACCTAATACATATACCCTGTTGGGCCCTCCGTGAACTTTCATGCCACTTACCTGTCTGCCTTCAAAGCCATCGCCTCTGAATATACCCTGTATATGAGATCGCCCTCAGCACCAGGATGGGGGATCTTTTAAGACTCCAAAATCCTGTGTTGTATGTCTGCGCTGTATACGATTTCAGGGCGTAAAACGTTCTCTGGAAAAGTTTGGCGATTTGATAATCAGGGTAGTTTGTCTTTCTCTCTAGGCCCTCTGTCCAATAATATCTCTTGTTGATATCATTCAACGATACATGCTTACATAAAGGATATATATCCACCTTCAATGGATTTGAAGGAAACTACAGCTGGTCCTAGCGGCACATCTTTATCAGACCTAAAAATGAAGCGGGCCTTCTCTCTCAACGACTTTACGATAAAGAGATGATTAAAATTTGGACATCGTAAACTATCCCTATCTTTACAGTAATATAAGAGAGGGATCTGCATATGGCGTATACGTATCTCGCCTAGTGGCATTTGCTAGATCCTGCGTTGAATGTGACGATTTTAATCAACGTCACAAAACATTATTGCAGAAAATTGCAAAACCGGGCTATATCATGAAGCGCCTCCACTCGAAGTTTCTCAAATTTGGCGATACACATCGCATGCTGATAGCAAAATACGAGCTTAGCGTGCAAGATCTATGGCGGTACGTTTCGTAACTTGTGTCTAATTTCGCTTTACCCGGGGCTAGGGGCTGTATGAACCTATGTATTTCAATATCCTAATAGTGTCCATATTAACAGTCACAATCAAAGCGTGACTGCGATACAGTATAATCTAGATACATCCTCACCTCTGTTTCAGTAAACGGATATTTTGCCGTAATTTCCAGAAGAGCCTGGACGTCACCCAATGTAACGCCGGGGTTCACACGAACGTTGAACAGTTTGAAGCAACACACATTTTGGTGTAACAAACTTTCGTTTGAAGTTGCGTCTTTTTATATCTTCTCCAAAATTCACCACTGTTTGAATGCAGGATTTGTACGGGAATTTGACCATTTTGGAGGTTATAAATTTTCCCAGCAGTGTGGCATCTACTTGCGATCATATCTACTGTAATAATAAGTTTACGAGACCGCGTTTTTCTTTTACTGTCAGGAGCATTCCATCCTTTCGCATTACTTTGGATTTAACGTATAGCCTGCTAAGTTCAGTATAATCCATACTTTGATTAGAAAATGAAAATTCTTCCTGAGCGTCATCTGTGGTTTATGAAGAGAGTCTGACCTCAACGAAATACATTTGTTACATCACTGTTTGGTCCGGGGTGACGGAAAAGAGGTTGAGATTGCATAAATTATAATAATTTCATGATTATGAGATGAAGGGAGGTCTCTTCAAATGAGGTGTAATCGATAAAGGATGGGTTAGGAATGAAGCTGCCTCACCTCGTTCATTCTTTATATATCCTCAGAGATAACGGAAATCGCAAAGGAGTGTGGGTAAGTAGTGCGGCGATAAATAGACTCCGGCTATCGTTTCCCTGGTCAATCCTCTAATTTCAACACAACATGATAGAGTTGCTCTCGTTATCCGACAGGATTCGCTGCATATGTTCGAATATACATAGAATTGTGCTCTGTGCGATGAGAGGTTACGCAGCGGGTATCCCAACAAGTCCGACAAAACATTCTTGATCTAATCGTAATGATTTATCAAGTCAACCTTGAAATGACTAGGATTGCTGTGGGCGAACAATTGGATCGAGTCCGTGCTGCTGACGATGATATACGTGTCCATTTTAGTAGGAGAAACTTCTGGTGATTTGATTGTTCAACCCGTGCAAGTTCCTTTTATCTATTAATTTTTTTATTTGGCTTTTAACCCTCGTACAATATCGTCTAAGAGCTGCTCTCAGTTAAAAAGGTCTATGATATGTAGCAGATGTAAAATTCGCGTGAATTAATTTCTGCTCTATAATCGAATTTAGGGAAGGCGAAAACAGTGACAAGTAGTAGCGTAGTAAGTGATGAACAAACTTTAACAAGACCGGTATATGAAACTGAATTACAGGGGATAATTGGTCCAGCGCGAAGCAAAACCCATGTATATTGATTTTCACTCGGTATATAAAATTCACGAGGTTAACAGGAAGGAAGAGATGAATTGGATCGAGATGACGAAGGAACTAAGAGGTGTCAAAAGTTCACGAAGATAATAGTTCAGAAGAACAAAGGAACAAAGAGGGTTAAAAGTTCACGGGTTTAGAAGTTCACGAGATCGAATGATGTCACTGATTCCTTATTCCTCTTCACATTTCACATGTGTTGATAAACACCCAATTTTCCACTACTCCTACTACTCCACTGGTGCTATTTTATAGCCAATATTATACATTAATAAGCGTGGTGTTGAGATACCCATCTAGCGTACAACTGCATTGTATAACGTAGAAATATGGCTCATAAACCAGATAGTTGTTCAGGTTTTTATATCTAAACAGCACAAGTGATCAAAGATGATCTCTCTGTGCCACGTCACGGTTCAAAAATAGGAAAACTGACTTTCAGTCGTAAAATACTGGATATTAGGATTAGAATCTAGTTGAAAGACCTAGTACAATCAATTTCCGCCGTATGTGAACTGAGGACATCCTTTTCCACCGCGAACGTATGATAATAGATATTAATTTTATTAACCATGCTTTCTTAAATTATTTGGTGAAGCTTTGCAATATTGTACAAAATGCTTAACTGTCCTTTAATTACTGGTGAAGGTTTGACATGAAATGAAATATACAAGCAAGATCCATTAACATGATGAATTTTTCATTCTTCGGAGGTACTAGCGGTGTGGAGGCTAAGAATGTCCGATGACCACGAGTGTCCGGCCCCTATCTTCCAACCCAGCTAGAACATTTTTCTCCACATTGGGGACAAGTGTCCGTCCTTGGTTGCAATAGAAAAGGACACTAATCACCAGGACATTCTTATCCCTCACACCGGTATCGATATCCGTCACATGTATTATGTAAAAATTATTCGTGTATCTACCATCTATATCCGTAATACAGGAATTCTGTTTCTGACCTTCACGTACAACTGACGGAATGCTTTTTACATCATCCAATATGCCAACTTTTGTATATCATCGCTTTTTAAAGTAGATCGGATCTCGTGGATATGTATTACCGGAATTAGACAGAAATCCCAACGGTAACAAGAGCTATGTGTATATTATTAGGGCGTGACCGAAGTTATCATAGCCGATTGGTTCGTGGAACACCTCGTCTGGGATATCACAAGCCTTGAACGAAGACACACGCCAGCAATGTGGAAAGGAAGTTACTGCGTGGGGGGCCTCGAAGTGTCCCACCCATAAACCATATTGTTTTCCTGTGTTTCTTTCAAATATGTTAAGCCCTCTGTCTGTTTCTTTGTTTTTTTCTTTAGTAAAACAAGGACGCATGCATCAGGAGTGTGAGAAATAAAACAGAAATAAAATGTTCTCCCGCAGAATCCCCCAGCCTTGGTCCTCGTGCACTCATGTACCCCGGGCAACCCTTGAAACGATCATGTCAATATAACTCCCAACGTAGCGACAGAGTGTGAATCAGTGAAACCAAAGGCAACGCAACATATCAAGGGGATGGAAAAAGATGCCGGAGTACTGACAAGAAGTCAAATGACCCCGCCGGCATATATACAGACAGCATAATTCTGAAGACATCACAAGAACGCAAATTGATCCTGTAATTCTTATCACAACCACGCTATTATTTTAGCTATCTATAGTGCTCAGAAGCCGTGTATCCCCCATTTCGGCAGCATATGCCCCGGAGGGATTTTGAAATGGGGGAATATCTCAAATCGTGTGAAAAAATCGACGAAAAACAGACGATTAAGGATACTGAACCCTCCAGAAGAAACTTTTACACACACTCTACAATTTGTCTTCAAAATTAAAGTACTCAGCTTATAGTCACTTACATCAGTGTTGTCAATTTTGGTCTAGTTATTATTGTATTGACATTTAATTGAACCACAAAGTTAAAAAATGTGAGATGCTCAATTTTGTAAACAAATATTCGATTAAATGCCAATAGAATGAGAACTAGACCACAATTGATAAAAGTGAGACACCGATTTCCTGTTTGAGTTGTTTTCTACAGGAAATGATGAAGTAAATTATGATAAGTTGAACAGTTTTTTGCAAATAGCATTTAAAAAATTTTAATTAAATTTCAAATTAAATTTGTTTAAAATCCGAATATCTTCACAATCGACAAGTTTACAGTGAACAAATTTATATATTTGGAATCCTTAAGAAATGTGCTGTCAACAAATACATACTTTACCATAGCTATGGGGCATACTTTCAGCTGTACACGCTTAAAACTAAAGTGTTGAAACTTACTCGTAAAGTGTCGAAATAACCCTTTAAGTGTGTCCACAGGGACCGCTCTTTAAGTGTTGTCCCTGTGGACACACTTAACGGTTATTTCAACACTTTACGAGTAAGTTTCAACGCTTTAGATTTAAGCGTGTATAAAGACAAGTTCTAGAGGGTTTGTAAAAATGTGGTCAGCATATACCCGTGCTGAGGGGTTGTCGCATCTTTAAAGGCTTCCATCGCAAAAGGTGTGCGGCCGGGATACATCTGTCTCGCCAGGTGAGTGGTTTCTCTCGGATTTTTGAAGACCACCAGGTAGTGGGCATTTCAGCTGATGTTCCAGATTCTGCACAATATAGATGATGCTGAGCCGTCGATGATGTCTGTCTTTGGTAAAGAATTGGGTGACCCGCGCACCCGTCTCCGCCATGAGATTATCCAGAACCACCAAGGTGTCCGGTTCCAAATCGGCTAGGTTGGGTAGGCCTTCCACGAACGTGATGTGGGGCATTGCTGCATACGCTGCCTACCATTCTCCATACCACCACACGACTCGGGCAATGGGAGGGGTGATCATGCTTTCGGCGTGTTGAAGGAGCTTCCTGACGAACTGCGTTTTGCCGGAGCCCGTCGGTCCTGCGAAGACGCAAGTGAAGGGATGCTGCCACCGAGGGTCCATGGTTGGAGGTGTATCCGCTGTCGTGGTAACCCGCTCTTCTAAATTTGGTACGAGTGAACTGGGGTGGTGGTGAGTACAACAACAACGTCGATCGCCGTTGACGATGGGCGTTTACTGTGAGTGATGAAATCCGGTGGGTTTTCCTACGTAGTAGGTGTACTTGGTGTGCGTGTTGACTAGACTTGGTGTGGAACTCGATGTGGCTTGTACACGTGGTGTGGTGGTGATGACTGGGCTCGTTTCGATCGCGGGGTTGACTGGTGTAGGGAAGGTCTGTAGACTGGTTTAACTGCCACTCATAGCTGGAGTTCTAGGTTGGTTAAGTAGAATTCTGAGATATGCTACGTCGTAAAACACAACTCCGTACAACACACTCAGCAGGGTTAGCAATATCACCAAAAAAAGCCCACTTGCGCTCTGCGCATTTTGGGAGACGCTGTGTCCAGAGGCAGCTGCTGCTTGTCCATAGCACCATGGTCGAACGTGGAATGAAGGATGACGGTAGTGGTGTCTGGCTTTATGGTCATTTCACCTGGTTGGCCGCGACCCAGGAATTGAAGGTACTGGGCCAGCCTTGCCATTTGACGAAATGAAACAGTTTGCCACGTCGACGTTCCGTTTTCAAAATCTGCTCCACTGTTTAGTACTCTTGCTTTGTTTTTACGACAGGCTGTAATTCCGTCTCGTAAAACGTCCCTATCAACGGTTCCCCTTGAAGATCGTCCAGTTCATAGACTCGCTGCTGTCGGGGTAGGCGCCGTTTAATCAGGAAGTGCTCATCGCTCCAGTTGGGCAAGTAACTTTTCTCAAATTGACCTTTGACTTTACTGATCCGTACAGGGTCCCCGACCTTGAACACCTCCTTCGGCGTTCGCTGCGATTGGCTGGGGTACAAGACACGCCGGACTTGTCACGGTAATGGGGGCTCTCTCTATACTCCGGTGATAGGCTCGATTGTAACCACTCACAAGTTTCGGGAGAACATCGATGTACCGCCTTGTATTCTTATAGGTGAAATATTTATACATGCGGCCTTTGAATGTCCTGTTGAACCTTTCCACAACGGAAGCCTTGGTCTCGTTGTACCTTCTGGGCTTTCAGAAACTGTTGGAACGGTCTGTTGAGGAATTCCATGCCTTCGTCGGTTTGCAAATACAAAGGTTTGCGCCCGGTCTTGAAGATGTCTTTGAACGCCGCTATGAGATTTGCCCCCGTTTTCGTCCGCATGGGTACCACCCACGCATACTTGGATAGGATATCGATGCACGTCAAGATATACCGATTCTCATCGTTGTGTTTGGCAAAGGCGCTCATATCGACCAAATCCGCTTGCCACTGGGCATCTATTCCTCCCACGATGACCCGGTTCCGTAAAAAATGGCGACGGACAGATCGATGTAAGGTATAGGTGTCTTGTTTTCTTAACCAATCTCGGACTTGGGCATGTTGTATCCCCTGGGGTTTGGCCGCTCGATAGAGAGCCGACAATGCACTATAGGCCGCCGGACTGTCGGGACTGTAGTATAAGTTATCCAACACCTTCTCCCAGCTCTTCATGGTGACAAATGATGATCGACCCTGGCTCTATCGTTTATTTATAACGGGTATATCTTGGGCCGAAGTATATTTCTGATTTTCTTCATTGGCTTCTGCCAGTACATTGTCCATGGTAAATGACCAGTCCAACTCGTCTGATGACCGCTCTTCCTCCGTAAGCACTTGATCCACATCTGCCACGGCATCTTCCAATGCAGACCATAGAACAGGGTGAAGGGTAAAATGCACAGTACCCCCATCTAGCCGAGCCAATTGAGCAAAGAACGGGCCGCGTCGAATGTACACATCGTGAAACAAGTGGGTGAGGTCGCCGTCCAGTTCACCAGACAACTCCCGTTTGAATTTGGTCCAGCCTTCCCGGGACAGACGAATGTTAGCCGGGCACGGTTGTGTAGGGTCTGCATCACAGATGTCTCTCACCTCCTCTATGATATCGACCTTATCCGCAAATACGTGCAGGAAGACATCGGGGGCCAAGCTGGGAAACGCCCGTATTCTATACTCCGTCATGGTCAGTACGTGAATGGTACCAGATTTGACTGTCTCTCGTATTTATAGAGAGAAAAAGTATATGACGTGAGATCAAAGGATCGGGTGGTCATGTCACTGGGCTGACAGTCTAGCCGGATAATCAATGGCATCGTCGTCTGCCTCCGCTTCATCGCTAGGTTTGGTAATTTGTTCAATGGGTTCTGCCGCCGCTTCACTCGGGGCACGAGCCCACTCCAACTTAACAGCGGACCGCTCGTCCGGTGTAAACAGCTGGTCCACAATAGGCACCACTTTCTCGAAGGCTGTCCACAGATCGGGATCTAGGGTGAAGCCTGGCGTAGGGTCTTGGTAACGGTTCATGCGTGGGAAGAAATGTCCACGGTGTACGTAGATGGCATTGTCTATGTGGATGAGGTTTCCGTCGAGCTCACCGCTCAACACCCGTTTAAATTTGGCCCAGCCGTCACGGTGTAGCGTAACCGTATTCCATACGGTCTCAGCGCGCGACCAGCAAACATCTCCACGGTCTTCAACGATGGCCACGGTCTTCAACGATGGTGACTTTATCCTCATAGACGTGTAACACCACCCGGGGTGTAAGGGGAAGGATAGCTCGTAGGACTGGTGACATGGTTGACCCAATGACGAACGGTGAATGACACACACTTTGACTGACCCTCGTATATATATTGGTTGCACATAAGCGCATCTGTGGAGGCTCTGAAGAGCCTGTCTTTTTCTGTCGCTGTCATTGCCACAGCGTGAGGGTCAATAGGGCAAAGACCATTACTAGGCCAACGAGCCGTCGCTGGTTCCGGCGAGAGCGCTCGTGATCCATAGCCCGAGCATCAAGGATGGCTGTCATAGCCCAGTAGTGTTGAGTGATAGCACACCTTTCCATCGAGTCCACTCTGTCGAGGACCGCTTCTGTGAACTCTTTCAGGGTCTGCCGTCGCCCCTCGTTGTCGTCGCCTTCTGCAAGCATGGACCGAACCACTGCTCGGTAACCCGTGAGTGAATTATCCACGGTCGCATGCTGTAAAATGCGAGTCGCATAGGGATGGGTGTCTGTCATGGCTCTGCAACCGTAGGAATGGGGGTGTGAGATCCAGAGGGACGTATTTTATAGACCATGTCACACATGCGCGCCTATACGTAGCTCTACGGGTGTAGCCCGTGAAACGTACTATTCTGATTGGTTAGTCCAAAAAGAGACCAACAACAACAACAAAGAGTGCAGGTCAATCATTTTATTATCCCCTCCATCACAGAACATCCGCGCTGGAGGAACTGCTATTGGTGTGTTTAATTGCGAATGTGACGTCATAGTCACGTCATTCGCGCGCACACTGAGGACCCGGATGTACACACACTTGGCCCCATACTATAATGCTATGGCGTGAAGTTTACATGCGGATGATTGGAGCGCACACTGAGGACCGGGAATTTTTGCGCGCAGGTGTCAAAGTTTAGTTAATGGTGCGCAGGGGTCGAAGGTCACTTCCGGTCGCCTGACCGGAACCGGAAGTTTTCACATACAGGTGGCGCCCCCTGTCGGAAGTAGGTCAATAAGAACCAATTTAGCCTGTCAGTGGTCAAAAAAGTTAGCCTTTACATTATGTCAGCGGTTAAAGGTCACGTGACAGTAAACATGAAAAAACCCGGATGTAAGATGAGGACCCGCATGTAAAACCACAGTACCCGGATGGAAGACAGAGGAACGACGGGGGGAAACCCACTGCCCACACAGCGTGCTATAAAAGGGAAGCGGCCTGGCCGTTTCATCCGACACTCAGCTAACAAGATGTTCACTTGCACAACTTGCCAGAAGCAGTTTACTCGTCTAGATAATTTACGACGCCACGAGGCCTTCACCCACAACGATGCACGGTATACTTGTATAACCTGCGCACGGTCATTCATTCGGGAGGATCATTTACTGCGCCACGAACGCTCATTCCACGAGGGCGCGACGGAACAATGTAACGATTGTAGTCAACTCTTCAAACGACCCAGTCAGTTAAGACAGCACCAACGGTTGATTCATACCCCGTCTCTACGGTTTGGGCGAGAACTTCCCACTAAACAGGCACCCAGGAGGGTCAGACCCAGTGAAGATGAGCCCGGGGAGACGAATGCCACTGGTGATGCGATCACAGAGAGCCCGCCTATACACACAGTTCAGAAGAGCCTAGATATCCAGCCAGTCCCTAGCATTACTGTTGCCAGTCATACGCCTGACGACATCGAACATTTTCTGGAAGATGCAGTGCATGTTCCTAGCGATCTGTTACAGGACGCCCATCCAGTGAGTGACATCTATCGGCGCCAATGGCCCATGATAAGGCACTATTTCCATCGTCATCGCCCTATTCAAGAGATCTACGATTTCCCACTGACCGACCTCGCCCGTCTATGCAGCTACGTGGAAGCCATCTTCAGTGACCAAGCTACGGTCTTCAAATTGAATGTCGCTTTCGGGTACATCTTACGTCACACAAAGAGACAGACCAGTTACGGTATTATTATGCCAGTAATAACAGCGTGTGTTTGACCAGCCGTTCACCATCATTAACCGGGCGTCGCTAGAGACGATGCTGGAGAAACTGGACACCGTGGATCCCTTGAGATGGGCATAACGTCAACGCCCCAACACACAATGGGTCATAGAAAGGGGGCTCAATGTCACGTTTTCCGTTACCATGCTGATTGACCACCCCCATCGGCTGGATGCGTCACCCTTGCACTGATGAATAGCATAACATGCCGTATATGCTCTCTATATCTACATGCTCAGTAACCACTTGTTCCTAATGTGACGGTGCGTTAAATAATAAAGCATGGTGTTTGATATTTCAATTTGTTTTGTTGTGAACATACTAAACATACCTAGGGCGGCTCCCCCAGGTTGGGTATGATGTAACATTGGGGATAATAAACTGTATAAACATTGCTGAACTTGTTGTTATTCACGACAACCGCTATCCGCTATACTTGGATGAAATATATACCCCGATGTGATATAGTGCCCTTGCACACTTCCGAAACTTCCTTTTAACCCGCGCGCGCGCGCGTGCGGCCGAATAACCCGTGCAGGCGTGCGGCCGGGCCGGGCCGGGGAAAACCCGAATGGAAGATCCGGACAACACGTCTAATGTCTAAGGAAAAATTGGAGCTCTTCTGTGTTCGGAGGTAGTTTTTTTTTTGTCATTCTGAAAACCGGAAGTGACGTCACACACTTGCACAGACCCACCAAACCACGTGACCTGCGCAGTAACCTACATGGTAAAAAAACGGGTGTAAGATGGGTACCCTAATTTTACATGCACCCAACCATGCACCCAGGTCCCGATAAGCCCGGAGACCGATATTAGCGCCCACTAGACAGGGTTGATAGAAGTTTTCCCCTACTGTAGGATAAAGTCCGTGTTATAGACCATGTCACACATGCGCGCCTATACGTAGCTCTACGGGTGTAGCCCGTGAAACGTACTATTCTGATTGGTTAGTCCAAAAAGAGACCAACAACAACAACAAAGAGTGCATGTCAATCATTTTATTATCCCCTCCATCACAGAACATCCGCGCTGGAGGAACCGCTATTGGTGTGTTTAATTGCGAATGTGACGTCATAGTCACGTCATTCGCGCGCACACTGAGGACCCGGATGTACACACACTCGGCCCCATACTATAATGCTATGGCGTGAAGTTTACATGCGGATGTCATTGGAGCGCACACTGAGGACCGGGAATTTTTGCGCGCAGGTGTCAAAGTTTAGTTAATGGTGCGCAGGGGTCGAAGGTCACTTCCGGTCGCCTGACCGGAACCGGAAGTTTTCACATACAGGTGGCGCCCCCTGTCGGAAGTAGGTCAATAAGAACCAATTTAGCCTGTCAGTGGTCAAAAAAGTTAGCCTTTACATTATGTCAGCGGTTAAAGGTCACGTGACAGTAAACATGGAAAAACCCGGATGTAAGATGAGGACCCGCATGTAAAACCACAGTACCCGGGTGGAAGACAGAGGAACGACGGGGGAAAACCCACTGCCCACACAGCGTGCTATAAAAGGGAAGCGGCCTGGCCGTTTCATCCGACACTCAGCTAACAAGATGTTCACTTGCACAACTTGCCAGAAGCAGTTTACTCGTCTAGATAATTTACAACGCCACGAGGCCTCCACCCACAACGATGCACGGTATACTTGTATAACCTGCGCACGGTCATTCATTCGGGAGGAACATTTACTGCGCCACGAACGCTCATTCCACGAGGGCGCGACGGAACAATGTAACGATTGTAGGCAACTCTTCAAACGACCCAGTCAGTTAAGACAGCACCAACGTTTGATTCATACCCCGTCTCTACGGTTTGGGCGAGAACTTCCCACTAAACAGGCACCCAGGAGGGTCAGACCCAGTGAAGATGAGCCCGGGGATACGAATGCCACTGGTGATGCGATCACAGAGAGCCCGCCTGTACACACAGTTCAGAAGAGCCTAGATATCCAGCCAGTCCCTAGCATTACTGTTGCCAGTCATACGCCTGACGACATCGAACATTTTCTGGAAGATGCAGTGCATGTTCCTAGCGATCTGTTACAGGACGCTCATCCAGTGAGTGACATCAATCGGCGCCAATGGCCCATGATACGGCACTATTTCCATCGTCATCGCCCTATTCAAGATATCTACGATTTCCCACTGCCCGACGTCGCCCGTCTAAGCAGCTACGTGGAAGCGATCTTCAGTGACCAAGCTACGCTCTTCAAATTGAATGTCGCTTTCGGGTACATCTTACGTCACACAAAGAGACAGACCAGTTACGGTATTATTATGCCAGTAATAACAGCCGTGTGTTTGACCAGCCGTTCACCATCATTAACCGGGCGTCGCTAGAGACGATGCTGGAGAAACTGGACACCGTGGATCCCTTGAAATGGGCATAACGTCAACGCCCCAACACACAATGGGTCATAGAAAGGGGGATCAATGTCACGTTTTCCGTTACCATACTGATTGACCACCCCCATCGGCTGGATGCGTCACCCTTGCACTGATGAATAGCATAACATGCCGTATATGCTCTCTATGTCTACATGCTCAGTAACCACTTGTGCCTAATGTGACGGTGCGTTAAATAATAAAGCATGGTGTTTGATATTTCAATTTGTTTTGTTGTGAACATACTAAACATACCTAGGGCGGCTCCCCCAGGTTGGGTATGATGTAACATTGGGGATAATAAACTGTATAAACATTGCTGAACTTGTTGTTATTCACGACAACCGCTATCCGCTATACTTGGATGAAATATATACCCCGATGTGATATAGTGCCCTTGCACACTTACGAAACTTCCTTTTAACCCCCGCGCGCGCGCGTGCGGCCGAATAACCCGTGCAGGCGTGCGGCCGGGCCGGGCCGGGGAAAACCCGGATGGAAGATCCGGACAATACGTCTAATGTCTAAGGAAAAATTGGAGCTCTTCTGTGTTCGGAGGTAGTTTTTTTTTTGTCAATCTGAAAACCGGAAGTGAGGTCACACACTTGCGCAGACCCACCAAACCACGTGACCTGCGCAGTAACCTACATGATAAAAAACCGGGTGTAAGATGGGTACCCTAATTTTACATGCACCCAACCATGCACCCAGGTCCCGATAAGCCCGGAGACCGATATTAGCGCCCACTAGACAGGGTTGATAGAAGTTTTCCCCTACTGTAGGATAAAGTCCGTGTTCCGCTTTTTATATTTTCGGGGAACAAATCCTCAATTTACATACACTCATCCTGCCTCTCTCCGCAGGCCCCGATAAGCCCGGGGGACCGATATTCGCCATTTTGGATAGGGTTGATAGGAGTTTTCCCCTATTTTAGGGGTAAAGTCCGTGTTCCGCTTTTTATATTTTCGGGGACAAATCCTCATTTTACATGCACCCACCCATGACTTGATAGGCGACCCCGATAAGCACAGGGACCGATATTAGCCCTTTGGGATAGGGTTGGTCGGGTTTTCGTCTATTGTAGGGGTAAAGTCCGTGTTCCGCTTTTTATATTTTCGGAACAAATCCTAAATTTACATACACCCACTCCCCCACCCTACCTTTCTCAGCAGGCCTCGATAAGCCAGGGACCGATATTAACCCTTTGGGATAGGGTTGATAGGAATTTTCCCCTATTGTAGGGGTAAAGTCCGTGTTTCGCTTTTTATATTTTCGGGACAATTTCTAATTTCACATGCACCCACCGATGGCTGAATGGCCATAGAGGAGCGCTTCACTTTGACACCTCACTCGACCCAATCAGTCCACAGGGGCCCCTCTCGCCCCTGAAGATTGCCGAACATTCTCACGAAACCCCACGTATTTTGGACTACTTCCTGTCCGCGGAGGCAGACCGCATCACCGCCAGACCGCATCACCGCGGTGGAATGCATGCCCCCAAGATCCCGCCCGATTAACGCAGACCGGAAGTGACGTCACACTTGCGCAGAAAACTCCTGTGCACACCGCATCCCATGACCTCCCCAAAGTGACGTCATACCTGCGCAAAAACACCTGCGCACTTGTTCAAATGAAGCTTTAAATAGCCTTTGTATACTACTCACTTCCGGTTCTGTTCACGTGACCGGAAGTGACTGACCCCTGCGCATGCGGACAATTCCGGATATTAATAATGGTGCGCAGGGGTCAAAGGTCACTTTCGATCACGTGACCGGAGCCGGAAGTGACGCCACAGAGGACTCAGATGTAGCACTCAGAGGTCAGAGGTCAATCCGACCTCAAAGGTACAACCATGCTATTATTTAAGCTGTGCATGGGGACATCTATAGTTCTCAGAAGCCGTGTATCCCCAATTTCGGCAGCATATGCCCTGGATGGATTTTGAAATAGGGCATTTTCCCAAATCGTTTTTAAAAAATCGACGAAAAACAGACGATTAAGGATACTGAGCCCTCCTGTAGAAATGTTTACACACACTCTACAACTTGTCTTCAAAAAATTAGCCTTCTTTTTTAAATGGCTCTTTTGAAAAAGTATTCAACTTATAGTCACTTACATCATCATTTCCTGTAGGAGACAACTCCAACAGGAAATCTGTGTCTCAGTTTTGTCCATTTTGGTCTAATTCTTATTTTATTGACATTTAATTGAACTCAAAAGTTCAAAAGTTCAATTTTGTAAACAAATATTCGAATTAAATGCCAATAGAATGAGAACTAGACCACAATTGATAAAAGTGAGACACGGATTTCCTGTTTGAGTTGTTTTCTACGTATAATATACCAAAGTAGTTCCATTGTAGTGGCCAAACAGCGTTGTCTCCCTCCATCGGTGTGATTTCTTGTGATCCGTTTTTCGTTTCCTTGTGCTGGTTAGGATCTCATGCGCGACGGTCCTGTTGTGCCGAGTAAAAGTGGAGTGCGAGCTGAATTGTTTTGTTCAGACGTGACAAAGGGACCCTCTAGTTAAAATAGGCACCGAGGTCAACCATAAACGGTAAATTAGCGAAATCATTATTTATTGTATTTGTTGAAATGTTTTGTTTCTTTGTAAGAGTAGTTTGTGATTGAAGAATGTTAGTAATTAATGGGTTTGGATATTTTATAACGTGGTAACTAACTGTTTTTGTGCGCTGTGATTGAAAGTGAAGAAACGTTAACCGATCTGCTTTATTATTGTTTCTGATACGTTTCTTTGTTTCTGACTCTGTTTTTAGTCAATCTGATTCAACTTTCCATGGTGATTTGAATCCTGTTTAAAGTGCTGTACAAAGGTTCGCAATCAGGAAGGAGGACTTTTGTTTGGAAAACCCTCAATCTGGTTATAATAGCTGACAGATGGGTTTCATGGGAACAACATTTGTAAACAGAGGTGTATAAAGATCCGCATATTACAGAAATCAGAATTGACGTTGTTTATTCCTTGGTTAACGACTCCTACATCTATATCTATTGACGTTTATGACCCATGGAGGAGGGTAATCCCGACACTGAAGACGCTCAGCGTTTGGATGGTGAAAAACGAGAACGTAAATTGACTGAGAAAGGTCGACAATTCATGATGGAAGGCAGACAGAAGCAGTTGTCTTCTCTCTTTAAGAAGCTAAAGAGTGCATCTGAGAAAGTCAATTATTTGATTGTGGACAGAAGCCCCACAAAGACTGTTCAGTGTGCATATGCTGATAGGCTAAGTTTATTGGAGACATATCTGCTGGCTGAAGAGGAATTTTTCGAAGTTATGAATGAGGACGACAAAGACGATTTTGTCGAGAATTTCCGAGACCCAAGAGACCTATTTATCAAGAACTTTAAGAAAGCCGTCGAGACTTGGTTTGAGACTGATATGTCGGAAAATCCTCAGATTAATCATCCCCCAAAGTCACAGACAGGGAAGATGAACAAACCGACGTCAAAAGCTTCCATCTCTTCCTTGTCATCGGCACGTGTTAAGGAAGAACAGAATCGTGCGGCACTGGCAGTGAGGAGGAAGGCTATGGAAGAAAAGAAACAGTTGGAGCTAGCTAAGTTGAATCTTCGCATGAAGGAAGAAGAATATTTAATAAACACCGAAATGGCGATTTCAGATGCAAAGAGCAAAGTGTTAGATAGCTATGACAGAGAAATGTTGGACAATGTAATTCATGCAGGATCTCTTCATTCTAGCATCAAGAAATCATATAAACCGAATGCAGAGAGTATGGTTAAGGATAGCTCTGAGTTAAATCCCTACAGTTTGAGTTTCTTAAGAGAGTCTGTAGTGCATGAGAAACATGATGGAAAAAATTTAGGTGCCACGTATGAAAGAGCAAATGAGACCAGTATGCAAACAGGAGGCATAAACCTAGGTGGTATGAAAGATAGTCCAATGTACATGTATGGTGGCACAAACCTTTCAAATGTTCACGAGCAACAGAAAAGCCAAAGGGCGAATGTGGGTTCTTTGAGGTTTGGTTTAAATGAATGCATTTCGGGGTTAGGTGAGGATGCTAATGTGTCACTTACAGGCCGCCGTGTGTGTGAGACTGGACCAGCATTGAGTGGCGAATGTAATCAAATTTCTTCGCAGGCACTTGGCGGGGGCGGCGCTGCTGGGCTCGCAGGCCATACGAACGATGCTGTGCAGGTATGTGGTACAATTTCTCACCCTGTTCACACTGGCGATATCTCATTTCATGTGCCTAATCAGTCTGTTTCAGGTTTCAGTGCACGAGAAGACATTGCATCTTCAGTCATACGGCATCTACACAAACCGATATTCGTGAAAGTTTGGAGGAAATGTTATGGAGTTCCGTAAATTTATTAGACAGTTTCAAGCTAGGGTGGTGGCAAATACCGACAATGATGACGAAAGGATGAACTATTTGGAACAGTTCACATATGGCGAAGCGAACAAGGTCGTGACTGGGTTCAGCCATCTTGATGCTACTGAGGGATTTTCTGCGGCTGTCAGAGAATTAGAAGATCGTTATGGAGATAGCGAAGTGATAGCACATGCCTTCATTAAGAAAGCCCTTAATTGGCCTTCGATCCGTCCTGATGATTCTAAAGGGCTTGATGAATTCTCACTTTTCTTAGTAGAGTGTGAGAACGCAGTTCGGAGTATTGAGGCTCTTAAAATCTTGGAGTACTCTGATAATATGAAGCGCTTGGTGGGCAAGCTCCCTTTTTACATGCACGATCGCTGGCGAAATATTGTCCAGCAAACCAAGAGGCAGGGTCATATCGCTAATTTCCAACATCTGGTGAAGTTTGTTAAAGATGAGGCTAAGAAGTCGATTGATCCAGTGTACGGAAAAGAAGCTCTAATCGCTGATCAGAAGACTAAGATGACCAAAGAAAAGAACCCCAGACGTCCTCCGCCCAATCGTGTAAAAGGAAGTTTTGCCGTGGGTCACTCTGAAGAACCCAGCGTTCAGCAGGAAAGTAAAATTAAGGTGAGTATGAGTGACGGTAAATCTACGGTTGACGAGAGGTCACAAAATTTCAGGACGAAACAGTCGATTTACTGTACCTACTGTGATGTTGGTTCTCACAACTTGGATGCATGTCGGCGACTTACTGCCCTACCACCACGTGAAAGATTCGACTATGTAAAGAATAAAGGGCTCTGTTTCGGTTGTTTGCGTCCTCATCATGAAGCAGAATTGTAGGAACAAAGCAACATGTGACATTTGTAAACGGCGACATCCAACGGTGCTCCATATAGGTGAGAAGACCTTTTCCAGTGGAGAAACCATACAAATGCTCCCTGATACCGATGTGAAACGAGTAGCTGAGGCTAACGTGTCTAGCAACCTCTGTGGTCAGCTTGGGGACGAAGAAGGCAGCTGTGCGATGGCCATCATTCCCGTTCGTGTCAAGTTGAAAAATAAGGTACACTCGGTGGAAACATATGCCTTCTTTGACACTGGAAGCAGTATTTCGTTCTGCACAGACAACTTACTTCGACAACTAGGAGTTACAGGTAAGTCACTGCAACTCACTTTGGATACGATGGGAACGATACATCAGATGGATACCCAGGCAGTCAAAGGTCTACAGGTTTGTGACCTGGAACTCGGAAACACGGTAGACTTACCGCGAATATACAGTAAAGACCGGCTACCCGTATCCAAGGAACATATTCCTACTCAACAGGACTTAAATGGCTGGCCTCATCTACAAGACATTACCCTTCCGCAGGTAAACGCTGAAATTGGTTTGATGATAGGCAGTAATGTTCCGGACGCGTATTCGCCATTCGAAGTGAAGACGGGTCCACGTGGAAGTCCTCACGCCACCAGGACTTTGCTTGGCTGGGTTGTGTGGAACGTAGTTCGCAAGGGAGATAACCTAACTGCAGCGGACAACGGAAGCTATTCCAATATTGTAAATAGGGCCCAGGTGACAGCCATATGAGAGGCGGAAGAGCTACAAAGCCTAGACCATTTGTTGCAAGAAGCCATCAACCGTGACTTTCCTGAACGTGTGATTGAAGACAAAAGGGAGTGTTCTGTTGAAGATTGTAAGTTCTTACAGCAAGAAGAGAATTCAATACGTGTTATTGACTGTCATTACTCTATGGACTTACCATTTCGCGATAGATCCGTGAAGATGCCAGACAATGAATGCCATGCTCTGAAGCGTTTAGAAGGTTTGAAACATAAGCTGCAGAAGAGCGAGCAATTCAGAGAAGATTACATCGGCTTTATGAAGAAGATGCTTGACAAGGGCTACGCCGAGAGAGTTCCCATGGATGACCTTGAAGGGGATGATGGTCATGTGTGGTACATCCCACACCATGGGGTGTATCACCCTCAGAAGCCCGGTAAGATCCGCGTAGTGTTTGATTGCTCTGCTTCTTTCATGGGAGTGTCTCTCAATGGCCAGCTGCTTCAAGGGCCGAATCTCACCAACAGTCTTGTTGGCGTCCTTATACGATTCAGAGAGGAACCGATCGCGATCATGGGAGACATAGAGTCTATGTTCTTTCAAGTGAGAGTGTCGCCAAAGGACACGAACTACTTACGCTTTTTCTGGTAGCCGAACAACGACTTCAGTAATGCACCAGTACCTTATCGTATGCTGGTACATTTGTTCGGCGCTGTATCTTCGCCCAGCTGTTCGAATTTAGCGCTTCATCATACAGCTGACGATAACTCGGATCATTTCCCACAAGCTCCAGTAGATGCTGTGAGGAAGAACATGTATGTGGATGATCTTTTAGCTTCTACCGGTTCTGAAGATGAGGCGATAGCCCTCATTGAAGATACGACTCGCTTATGTGCCTTAGGTGGATTTCGACTTACCAAATGGGTGAGTAACCGCTGTAAGGTTTTGGAATCCGTTCCCACAGGCGAGAGAGCTAAAGAACTGGAACAAATCACTTTGGACAACCAGGCCCTCCCATGTGAGCGAGCACTCGGAGTTTATTGGTGTGTTAAATCAGACTCGTTTGGATTCAAGATCCATCTGCGTGACAAACCTCTTTCAAGACGAGGGATTCTATCAGTGGTCAGCTCGGTGTATGATCCTATTGGCCTGGCAGCACCATTCATTCTGAGTGCCAAGATGTTACTGCAAGATTTATGCCTTAGGAAAATAGGATGGGACGAGACAATCCAGGGTTCCGATGCTAAGACATGGCTCACTTGGTTAGCAGAAGTGCCACATTTAGAAGACCTTCATGTCACCCGGTGCTACAAACCAGCTGGTTTTGGACAAGTGAAGTCTTGTCAGATCCACAACTTCTGCGATGCCAGCAACAAAGGTTACGGTGTTGTAAC
>JAVTVY010049570.1:0-22498 GCA_036873755.1 Hanleya hanleyi
TTTTTATGGCTTTTACTATGAGCTATGAGGTTGATCATGTAGAATACGATGGAAAAAAATTTGAAAGTACCGCGTAGGCTTGTATATAGATCCATATAGATCCATATAGACCCATATACACTCATATACTGGGATATTGGTATGTATCAATCCATACGGGGTGGACATGTTGGAGCACTAGTGGCCCGATGGGGTAGAGTGAGGTCTTATTTTTAAAGCTCTCGAGGAAATAAATAAATCTTATTTTAAAGCTCTCGAGGAAATAAATAAATAAATAAATAAATAAATAATAAAAAAATCAAAAAATCGGCGAGTAGTAGACGAAGGGAAAATTGGAAAGTATTGACCATGCCCCAGAATACTTCATATGCATATCACGGCCTTAAGGCCTATGTAAGATGTAATCTACATCACAGTTTAGTAGTATAAAAGCGCAATTCACCTTGTCCCTTCCAAAGAAATAAAATCGGCTCTATTTTACAGGAGTATATACGCAGGTGACGTGGGTTGTCACGTCACTTCCGGGTTTTCACTAAACACTACCTCCAAACATACAAGAGTTGCAATGTTCAACCGCCGGGGTGTTTTCCCGCCCCAGCGCCCCGCAGCGCGCGCGCGCGTCATCCCGCGTCATCCCGCGTCATCCCCGGCAGTGCGCGCGCGCGCGCGCGGACGCGGGTCAAAAGGTCAAAGGGTCACCTCCAGGTCAGACGGTCCAATGTCCAATGAGACAATGTTGCGGTATCGCTATAGTCAGAGCTTGAGCACAATAAAAAATTCTAGATTCTAGGGGGATTCTAGATGAACCTGGGAAAGATGGGCAGTTCCATGTGGACCAATCAGCGGTCGAGAAAAAGAGCCAATCAGCGGTCGAGAAAAAGAACCAATCAGCGATCGAACAATCAGCCAATCGAATTGGGGTATTCACGGTGTGCTTTCGCTGACGTCCGCGCCTACATCTGGGTTCTTGTACACCCGGGTAATGTTTTTCTGGACATGGATGGGTTACCTTTGGCTCCATTCTAGGCCACTGATTGGCTAATAGAACTTATAGTCATAATCTATACGTGTTGGACGAGTCTCTTCACTCACCGTATACACGTACCTCAATGAAATGCCCGCTCCAAACCTAGACCAAAAAACACGTACTTGGTCTGTAGGCTGATTTCATTGGCTCTCTATTTTTACTATAGTGCTCTTGCATTCTAACCTTGATGGGTTACCTAGCACTGATAGTCATAATCGATACCGAAGACCGGGATGTCCTCGTCTATGACTGGACGGCCTCTCGTTTTAATGTGCATGCTCCATTTCTCTGGTTAACTTAATGTACTGCGCGCGCATCTTGTTTTATTATTATTGTTATGACGTTATATTGTTCTGACGTTGAATAAAATTGATGATGAAAAAACACAATGATGGGTTTTGACTTTCTTTTTTTTTTATTTAAGTCAACAAGCAAGGATATATACAAATATAGAATACAGGGTACAAATAGTAGGGGTATGTACACACATAGAATAGTAGTGATTAAGGTACATAAAAGTTTTGTCAGGAGTAGGATTTGAACCTACGCAGGGTATCACCCCACCGGCACTTAATACCGGCGCCTTAGACCACTCGGCCATCCTGACTTTTACAGTTTTATAACTCGTGACTCCACAGTTATTAGTGTTCCACATTTTTACAAGTCCAAGTAGGTAGTGCTCACACCGTCGGCCAATACTTTCCGTTTCGGATAAAAGAAAGTAAAGGCGTCTCGTTGCTGGATATAGGTCCGCATCTGGTGGTCCACCACCCGGAATCCTCGGTTGGTCCCACTGGCACTGGCCTGGCTCTGCAATACGTCCAGGTAGAGAGCTTTGTCGATGGCAGGGTCACGTCGGTTGACGCCTTTACAACTAAACTTGTTGTTTCCATCTCCTCCGTAACAATAGTAGGTCTTGGACGACAGGGCGATCATGGCATCTCCACTCCACTCTAGTTTAAACAGACCCGGCGTCCGCTTGTCGTAGGTGTAGTGGTCGCGTCGAGGTAGCCACAGGTCCCGATCCGCTTCATACTGGGCCCGTAACTCGGGTTTCACCAGGGACTCCCAATCGGCGTTGGAGACGGCCATGTAGGCCGAATCTGTGTCCATCTCCATCAACTGCCAGTCTGAGGGATTAAAATAGACACCCATGAAGTCGTAGAGAAACTGCAACATCCTCAGCTTGGCCACCTGATAGACCATACATCCAATCTGCAGGGGTAAATTGTACCGGATAGTCTTCTTGGCTGAAGTGACTTCATAGGTGTCGTCATCGATGACCTGCACGGACCGAAACAGAGGAGAATTCACTTTTTTGCAGGCTTGGGCAGTCGTACAAATGTTCACGTTGACGTGCTTATCCTGGTTGGTTACCGTTTTTCCATAATAACCATTGCCAGTGAGTTTCCAACATTCAGCCATGATGGCCTGACTCGGGTATTCATCACCTTGACGACGGGCCGCCGTGACGAGCTCAGCATTGTCCGCAAAACAAGCCTCGGGGACGTACTGTATCACTTGATAGATTTGAGTAATTTCCAAACCGTGCTTCATGTACCACTGCAGTAAGGGGGTGCCCAGCAATATTTTGTGCGCCCACATACTTCCAATCAACATGCGGCGTGGTTGAGGTAAACACTCGTGTTGCTCTGCGTAGGTGCGCATGGTCTCCCCAATATCATCCCGACCCACCAGCGTATTCTTGAAGATAGGCGGACACTGGGCGAAGAGGGGCTTGAGAGTGTCGGGAACATGCAGGTCGCATTCTACAAAGCCGTAGAGCTGCCCCGAACGAATGGCGTCCAACATCTGTGGCAGACTCAGCAGTCGCCGACGACTCAACGGGTACTCACGCTCTTTTAGGAACCGTTGTAAATGGGGGCGGGCCTGGCACATGGTGTGAAATTCACACTCCCACATTTCAATCAAATGGTATCCTCGCTCTTTCACATAATCTCCGTTGGCCACTACTTCCTCCCGTAATTCTAATGGTGTTTTCCCGCGTCGCTCATTAAAACGACCCGCGCTGAAATGACATTCGTGGCCGTGCCAGTAACAGCCATAAAACTGGAAAACAGTGGGTGTTCCTTGTACAAAGGCAAACCCATCGACGGGGAGACGCCGATCGCCTATCCGCTTCTCAGTGGCGTTGGTCTGGTGTCGTATATAAATACCCCGTCGATAGGCTTCCCACTCCAACCACTGGTCGGCAAGATGTTTGTGAGGCAACCGTTGGGGTGTAAAATGACGTCCTTCCGCCAACCAACGTGTATAATGACCACTGGGCATAGGTTGGGCCAACGACCACAGGTACAGAGCATTGGCATCGAATCCAATGATTTTGGCAACGGGTTTTCCACTGGGGAGAGTAGTGACATCCTTCTCGTGGTAGCGGTGAAAAATAAGACTGGGCCCGCCCACAATGTTATCTTTTAGACAATTATGCATGTCCGCATCTTTCTGTTGTACCAGCGAGAAGTAAGTGGAACACTCTTGAAACAAATGGCGAAGGGCCAGCCCCGGTAAACTTAAGCACTCTTTAAAGATGTCCACGTGCATTTGGCGTTGAAAAAGTTGCACCATTTTCTCGGCCGCCTCCAGGAAAGGAACCACATCTAGGTTGTTGTACCATATGAGGAAATCTTCCAAGGTCTGCATATGTTCATCGTTCCATACCTGCTGTAGTTCACGGTACGTGTCTTCCGGACATTCCACTTGCTTCAAATCATCAAAGAAGGCGTGCCGAGATGGTAACTGTGTTTCCTGCAAACGGTCGAGCGATGATATATACGTGTAAGGGAACCTCCCTTTGGTTTGTGCACAGTTATAGGCCTTGACCCACTGATCATAGCTACAATTAGGAGCTAGGTAGTTGCGCACGTCCAGGAAATGCAGTGACGTAGTAGTGAGGGCCATATGATTATTGATCTTCTTGATCACCGACTTGAGGGTATCGGACTGGGCCAAGTAAGGGTAGAGAAATTCCTTCACCATGTTCAAATCATAGCGTCCCGAATTAAAGCCGAGCACCGGTAACTGACTTAGGTATTGTAGGAACCGTAACTTCAATTTCTCCGCATACGGTTTAGGTAGAGGAACATCCTGCGACTGCAGGGGCTGCGACTGCAGGGACTCGGACTCGCACTCGGACTCGGACTCTTCATCATCGCTGAACGCTACACCCGGTACAGGAATGCGGTCGTCCAGTTGGTCCAGGACGTGCTGAAACTTCACCACCAACAATGCCGTACTAGCCGCACTGACTTGCTCTAAATACTCCATCATGCGGGTAATCAACTCATGGGAGTTCCCCGTGGACACGAAACACACCGGAGCAGCGTCATAGCCAGGTACGTTGCTGGAAATACTGACACTCAGAGGAATATGGCGCTGCGTCCACTGCGTTTTCGCTGAAAACAGGTCCATGGGCTCCAACAGGGCCTCGAAATCATAACACGCCCGGTAGGGAAAATAACGGTCTTCCTCTTCCGGTATGATGAGTCCCTCATCGGCCAGTTCCTGGAAAATAGTAGGCGTATTATGATACACTCCACCCGGATATACTCGCTTGACACTGTTGTCACAGATTTTCTCGTGGCGATGTAAGTCGTGAGAGTGTTTAAACACCCGATGGCATTGGGCACAACTGAAAGACTGAGCGTACTGGCTCATATTGGAGATCAGCGAAAAATGACTCACGCCATTGTGGTCGAACACATTCACTTTCATCGTAGCAGCATACCGTTCTGTGGATCGCCGAACCAATTCAGCCACAAATGTATCGTCATCCTCCCGTCGTAATCGATAGACAAAGATATTAATATGAAACAGGGACTCCACGTCATCCAAATGCTTGAAGGGGACACCTCGGAAGTGCCGCTTATCCATGTCTTGCTGCTCTAAATATTCTTCACAATACCCATCGGCCACTGTGTCACAACTCCGGGGGTCACACTCGTCCACATGCACGGCCAAACACCGAAACAGACATTTCCGGTCTTTGTAGGGTCCCTTCACCCCTACTGTTAATGCATACAGGCCGTGTCGATGAAGCAACCACGGAGGAAGTAGTACAGGAGCTCCGATAGGATGATCTCTCATTTTCGTGACGAAAAATGTGACGTTAGTCACCATTTGCACCAACCATTGGGTATTGGGGCGTTGCAACCGAGCCCATTCCAATGGATCCAACGTAGTCAATTGGTCGATGAGTGGCTCCAGAGAAATGTGATCCGTGATGGTGAATGGCTGGTCAAACACATACGAATTATTACTCGGATAGAAATACCGCAGCTGGTCAGTCTTTTTGTGCCGTAAGATATACCCAAATGTAACATTCAATTTGAAGGCAGTGACCTGATCTTTAAAAATGTTCTCGGCGTAAATAGGAAGATACGTGAGGTCCTCCAACCGAAAATTATACAAGTCCAATAGACGACGGTCACGGTGGAAACAATGGCGTATGGTAGCCCAGTGACGTTGATAAATGTCCCTGACACGCTCATCTTCAGGCAAGACTTCAACCGGAGGTACTGCTGGATCAAAGGGAAAATCTTCTCCACGTCTCATGCTTTTCGTCTCATACAAGCGGCTAGGCAGGCAGGCTGGCGGGCTGGCTGGCTGATCAAGTCAGGTCAGGTAAGTCAGATTGAATACACCCTTTCCCTAAAAATCAACTCCTTTTATACATTTTACTACTCGCGGCCATCTTTTACCCACCTCCCACCAAATCACACTCGCGGCCATCTTGTACCCACCTCCCACATCTCACTCACACTGGCGGCCATCTTGTACCCACCTCCCACATCTTCCACTCACTGGCGGCCATCTTGTACCCACCTCCCACATCTCACTCACACTGGCGGCCATCTTGTACCCACCTCCCACATCTCACTCACACTGGCGGCCATCTTGTACCCACCTCCCACATCTTCCACTCACACTGGCGGCCATCTTGTACCCACCTCCCACATCTTCCACTCACTGGCGGCCATCTTGTACCCACCTCCCACATCTCACTCACACTGGCGGCCATCTTGTACCCACCTCCCACATCATGACACTGGCGGCCATCTTGTACCCACCTCCCACATCATGACACTCGCGGCCATCTTGTACCCACCTCCCACATCTCACTCACACTGGCGGCCATCTTGTACCCACCTCCCACATCTCACTCACACTGGCGGCCATCTTGTACCCACCTCCCACATCATGACACTCGCGGCCATCTTGTACCCACCTCCCACACATGACACTCGCGGCCATCTTGTACCCACCTCCCACACATCACGCATGCGCACACCGCCCCAATACCGCCCCATTTTTTTTTTCTGCGCACACTTATGACGTCACACAAGGTTCTGCGCATGCGCAGTGAGGCGCTATTACGCCAATTTACGTATTGTATACTACTAGGACCATTATCCTGAAATCAGCTGCATCGCATGTAACACAACATTATTTGTCAACGTACAGGAATGTGGCGCAAGGCGTCAGGTCCTATATGTAACCCGATTCGCAAAATTAAAGCTCGCTGTACCAGATCGTGGTATCTCGCGTTGGGAATTAACCCTATCTGGCCTGGGCGATTTGAGGTGTGTCGCAGCCTGGGGGGAGCGGAATGTGCCCCCCTCCCCCTATATATTTTGTCTACCACTAAGGCTAGAGCACTGAAACTTACCACACAGTATCTTTGGTTCAAGCTCTACCGGGAAATGTGAAAAAATCCAAGATGGCCGCCATGATTACGTCACAGTGACGTCATCTTCTCGGAAGCCATTTTTCAGCCTTTTTGGGGTCGATTTCTCGAAATTTTCATTTTTCCAATTTTTCTCTCGAAAAAAAATCAAATAAAATGTGAAGAACTGGAGCGAAAGGATTGAAAAACACGACTTTCGCGGATACCACATGGCCGCCATTTTGAATTTACCCATGATCCTCTGACCGTGGGTATATGAAAATAGGCTCAAAATGACCCCAATAGGTTAAGCTTAAAAGTCACCAAGTTTCAGCCTCCTCGGTTTTGTCGTTTCGGAGCAGCAGAGAAAAGTTCACTAGGGGGGCACTTCCCCCCCCCCCCCGGCCAGGTATGGTTAAATTGATGGCGTGTTACATGAGGGAGGTGACAAGGCAATTGCATTGTATTACGATCCCCACCTACCCCCAAGTAGGATGAAACGTCGCCAGGTTTCAGATCTATTCTATTATAACCTAAGTGTACTCTCAAAGTTTCAACACATTCACACATGCAAATTCCGTTGCAAGGCGGGTGAATCAAGAAAGAAAATTGCTCGTGTGAGACATAGATCCATTGTGTCAATTACCGTCTTTGAGGTCGGCGTCCAAGCCGAATGGACACTCAGCCCGTGCTTTGGTCACCTCGGTGGCTTGGACGCCTCCCTCTCAGGTGATAACTATCCCATATCCAACCCCTTGTCTGTCTGAGGTCCAACGCACACAGCGAACATTTCGTTTTGTTAGAACAAAAAATTGTTTCGTGTTTTTGTTAAAGCGAACATTTCATCTCCAAACAAACGGCCATCGCCACAAGTTCACTCTTATTTTCAACGCATCGACGTCAGGCGTCAAAACGCTTCGATACTTCAAGTGTGGGCATCATCTCGTTTCAACACATTAACTTCACACGCAAATAAACACATACTCCCCAACACACACACACCAACACACACACGCACACACAAGAGGAAGTTCTTTTCGGATTATGATCAAGATACACACGTATTTATAATACTACCCTAGTGTGAATGCCAGGCTCCGTTTCATGATTCACAGCTGGTGGGCATGCCTACTCGATCCTACGCATGCGCAGTTCGCCATTTATACTCTAGCGCGAATTCTTAGCTCCAGGGATCTCGCATAGTATGGTGGAACTCCCATGTATTACCCCTCATGCACTAGTTCTCCATATTATGCTCCTCACCTGCCTAAACGATCCGGTTTGCGCTTTCCATACTACTCCGGGGAACTGAAGTTACCATATATATTTTCATGAACAACCCAGCTACGAATAATAATCAGTTATATTAATATATACATCGACTCGAAAAAACCGTCTGCCAAAAGTTCAGCAAACATTACGTATGGAAGTGCAAAACACATCCATGGTGGCACACGCATAATCACTTACAAAACGTCACCATGTGTTGAGGGTCATTTTTCGAATTAAAAAGAAAAGAAAAAAAGAACATGCTTAAGTTGCAACACTAGCGACAGAAGAGGAAATGAGTGTAGCTATATTGTGGTTCCGAAACATTGAAGACTATAGCCTTGGTTAACTGCTGTGAACCGGGAATTGTCTTTTATGACTTATCACAAACGGGCCTTGATACAAGAGAAGCGTTACCTTATTATTTTCCCGTTCATAGTTAAAACTATTCTTTCGGCTGCCCTCAGACGAAACACTCCCATGTAGAAATAATATATATGCGTATAACAATTATTGTTTTTTGCTCTGTTGGATGGTCCTAATATTCAACCACTGATCAAGTGATGTGGCTTTGTTGGCGGAGATGTGTGTATATACCTGTGTATAATTCACGAATTATAATAACATATAATAGGGATTATTTGTGTTAGCAGTTCACTGTCTTTTTTTCACGCGACTATTCCACTTTAAATTATGATGGGAGAAAAAAATATATATATAATTTTTTTTATGATTTGGGGATTCGAACTCAATAGTTGGCGTTTTTTTCATTTTTTTTGCATCTGCAGTCTAACACTGTAGCCGTCCGGCCAAACAGCTGTTACATCTTGTAATTGGAGGAATTGTGCCGAATGATGTTGCATTTCAAGCGTTTTGACATGTTCCTATGTCATGAAAATATGACACATTTAACCAAAACGATTTTTACTATAATTTAGGATAAAAACCCCCGAGTTTTGGTTGAACATGTCATATTTTACTTATGAAGGGAATTCCCTCAAAGAACTTCACTAAAACTTGCAAAAACAAATGCCCATTTTCTAGGAGCGAGTTGTAGGTTTTTACGGCGTTTCAACCCTGATCCAGTCATATCATGACGGTGCCTACATGTACCAGAAGACGAGAGTGCTGAAAGTTCCTATTACCCTGGACACTGATCAGCCCAGCCAGTACAGCACCCGGTCACCCATCCAAGTATTGATCGAGCTTAACGTTGCTTAAGAATCAGGGGGACTTGAGAGATTTTGACATTTTGTTTGTCAAGTTGAAATTTTCAAAAAGGCACTCAATTATCAAAGGTGCATTATTTCATCTCAGAAAGGTAGGAAACACAATTAAACACAAGAAAATATGACTATTTCTTTGAAGTAATTCGAAAAAATGACTTTCAAAATTTCAAAAATGTCACAAGTCCTAATTCCCCTTAACTTCGGAGATCTGACGAGAACCGGTGTGCCCAACGCTAAAAGCCCTTCTAACAGTCATACATGTAGTATTGTTCTGAAGTATCTGGTCTCAGTGACAATTCGGATTACGAAAATTCAACATTTTTTTATCTCAAGGTGATAACTTTCGAAGTAAACACGAGGAAATTATGTTTTCGGTTTACAAACGCAACACACTAAGGAAAGATTTACGGACAAACCGAACACCTCCTCTACTCCTCATTCCCGAAATTGAGCACGGCAGTGATTGCCGCCTCCTCGGGACTGGAGCTCTCATTTTTCACTGCCTCCGCCCAGGCTTCAATGAAGGCCTTTGTGACCGCCAGGCAGTGGTCCCCAGGAATTCTATCTTCCCCACACACATGACGATAGGCCGCCGTACTGGCCTTTCGGGCCACTTTTTCGATGTACTCTTCCGTGTTCCTATCTACATTCCTCAGTTTTTTCGTCGCTCTCTCTTTCAATGTTTTGAACATGCTGTACCTGCAACAGAAGACGGTAACAGAAAATAAACGAAGTTTATCGGAATGGTATCTTTTACAATCAAGGCCATATATAACGCCACATACTAACGATTTGTAAATAACTATACGTTCAGAAGAATAGATGAAAGAATAAAACACTATATAGAAGTCCATACGATAATTTAATGCGGGCTTCTAATAGGATTGAATATCAGACAGTATATATGTGGCCCGACTGCAGCGTTATAGTTCCACTGACGCGTGACTCCGAGTATGAATTTCCGGTTCGTATAGTTTCGCTATTTTTCCTATGTCTAAGCATATCTTCAATCAATGATAGGTGGAATATGTTTGACCTGATGTGACAACTTTCCTGGAATAATCGGATAATTTAATCCATATTTACAACCGGGTCATCAACTCCGTTCCAACTCTGCCCCATCTGATGTTTTTTCGGGGCAAGGAGTAACTGCATGAAATTATATCGGAAGTTCAATTTTCTAGAAATCCTATATTCGGAATTTCATCTATAGTCAGGATTAAGGCGTGAAAATAGATAGTTCAATATCAAATGAGCCTGCTGACCACATGATTGTCCTTTATTTGGACTGAGGAGGGCCTACAATATAATACAAATGACATTTTGAGATGATCGGAATTGGTTTTGTTTGAATGGATTTGGATATTCACAAGCCAAATGGCAGTCGAATTTAACTTCATGAAAACTTACCTGTAATTAATAAACCATTTGTTTATGGTTTTCATCTTCAAAGCTGGTACCAATAACCTCTCTTTTTCTTCCTTGCTAGGGAAGACTTTCCTGAGAAACAGGGCCTTGCTTTTCCTTAAGGCATTTCTTTGCTCTCCCTCAATGGCATCTGCTCAATAAATAAAATGATGTGTCCTATTACTCAAAGCGTTCGGCGGTGTCACATGCATCATTTCAGAAGGAAAGTGAAAAACGTTCAGATGCTACACTGTTATAAATTACTGCTATTTCACAGTAAATGTATGTTGCACACGAAACGACCAGTTCCAGGAAACATCCGACACATGCGTTCTACGATACAACATTCAGGGCATTATCAGAACACGCAGTGGGAAGGACACGAGAGCTAACTTCAATTTTCGATCTATAATGCATGCGATTTGGTTTGCGTTTTTCTCTGACTTGAGTTGTGCCCCACTTATCAATTGTATATTCGTGTAATAATTTCACAGATTACTTCGTGATTATTTACGAAACTTGTGACCGCATGGGACGAAGAGCTGAAATACGCGAACGAGCAATGGCCATTTCGGCAGTGACCTACATTTCTGCGAAACCGATAATTGTAGACAACGGTGCCACGTAATTCTACAGATTAAAGGATGTTAAGAAAATGGTAACTGATAACAGTGCAACCCAATGTACAGTTAAAGTCTGACAATAAATAGTAATGATAAAATACGGTGCAACATTTTACAGTTCAAAGCCTGTTAAAAAGCGGTAATTTTAAAATACGGTGCAACGTAATTTTACAGTTCAACGTACTGGCACCTTTTCTGCCAGTACATTTAACTGTGAATTTACAGCGTGATTTATAACAGTGTATGAACTAGAATAAGTGAACACAAGGCAACCGTTTGGCTTGACTGTTTCTTTTAAAAAAGTATACGACTGAATTGGGTTTGATAATAATGATAATAATAACATGAATTGCAGGCAAGCACCTAAAAGGTGCGTGGACCCCTCAGCCTGTTTTCTTTTGTCAAGTAGGATCAGGGCTGCATCTAGAGCCAATTTAGTTCGGGAAAACATATGGGCGCCCAAAACTCAAATGAAACAAAAAACTGAACTGTTGTTGTTGTTGTTCAATTCGAAAGGATTTCTGAAGGAAATACTCCTAGAAAAAGCCTCTGGAAGCCTCAATATCGATCTCATTGCATAGCTGGGTATTGAATTTCATGTTAATAAACCTCTCTTTTGTGATTGATCACAGGCTCTTTGTGCCTAAATTCACTAAAAAAATGAACCATCAATAATGAAATATGAAAAGGAACTGAGAGTTTGAGAGTTTGAGAGTTTGGGATCGGAACCAACAGATACAGCCTTGCGGATACAGTTTGTGTGGTTTCTATTATGTATATAATGAACTTCGTTTTCACATGAGTGGTGTGCTGGCATTATAGTATGCAAGAAAGTGCAGCTTTATCAGTGGCAATTCATGCATTGCACGAGAGATATAAGTTAATGGCATAGAATCACAATGATTGCACAAGCCCACCATTATCATTTTTTGGGAGGGGGGGGGCATAAGCTCCAGGTATGCAAACTGGTTCAAAATTGCAGTCAGGCTAAAATGGGCTCTCCTAATCACTCATTTCAAATAATGTCCAAGGTACAGTCATGTCATGTTCGGTGACAAAAACCGAAGCATTATGTTATACCAGTTAAATGTGTGGACACAAATATGGTTCATGCAAAAGTTTTAGGATAAATCATATGATGTACAATATTTAACAGCAAAATTGAAGAAAAATGTTGTCCTTCATTTAAGGCGACGCGAAATTCAAACTAAAAATGGGTTCAATACTGCAGGGATTTCCCTGCCAGTTATTTCATATACATCTGAAATAAAATCTGTTTTGTGCAAAAGCTTCAGGATAAATCGTATGATGTGGATCAGAATGATTTAATAGTGAAATTGAAGAAAAATGTTGTCCTTCATTTAAGGCGACGCGAAATTCAAACTAACAGGGTTTCGATACTGCAGGGATTCCCCTGCCAGTTATTTTATATCATACTTCTGAAATAAAATATGGTTGTGCAAAGGCTTTCCAATAAAGCGATGTAGCAAAATTGAAGAAAAATGTTGTTCTTCATTTAAGGCGACACGAAATTCAAACCTAACAGGGGTTCGATGCTGCCGGTTATTTCCTCTTGTCCCCAACCTGTTAGTTATTACTATAAAGGAATAAATTTTAGGTGATCCTGCATGTGTGTGTGAAAATACAATGTACACTGCATCTCATACATATTACATGAAGCTGAGAAGCTGTCGATAGGAAAAAGTCCAATAACATTTAGTGCCCCAGGGGTGGGGAAATCCTCCCGAGGGTAGTGCTTAGGTTGAACAGTGTCGCATGCAAGCTCCCAGATAAATGGGAAATAAAAGGGAAATAAATTGAAGCTTGAATGGACAAGGCTTTCTTGTATCAGGGAACCTTCAAAAGTCACAATGAAACATGCAACAAAGGGTTCCCGATGGGCATAGATAACAGTACAAAAGATAAGCCATCAATAAATAATTAAAAAAAATAATTAAAAATCATGAAATCATCATAGCCATTTGAAAATCTAATCATTTCATCAGTGAAAATTAGGAAGCTCTCACCAAAGTTTGGTTTGGCCCGACTTCATAGATCTGCAGATATTCAGCGGACAAGAAAATGTTGACGGACGGACGGACGCCCCGACGCTACGACGGACGGACGCTAGAACGAACGGACGTACGTACATGGCAACGACAAGACCCCGCAGACCTATGGGCTGAGGGATAATAATTGAAGCTGCGAGCAGCAGATGGCTGGGGACCAAATATTGGTCCTTCGACCAAGGATCATGTACACATGCCACCGCCCAACTCTTAGTCTCAGCCAGTCTGTTTATTCGGCGTGTTATTCAGAGCAGTGCCATCCGGCGTCGCGGAGTAGTGATGTCACCTTTCAGGTCTTGCTCAGATGGATTGATATGCCAGATATGTAGTCCCAACTCGTCAGTCGGTCTGTTATTCAGTGTGTGTTTTTCAGAACAGCGTCACCTTTCGTCGTGGGGAGGAAATAATGATGTCATTCAAGGGCGTAGACAAGGGGGGCTTGGGGGGGCTTCAGCCCCCCCAAATATTGACGTCCGGCAAAAAAAGAAAAAAAAAAGAACAGAAGATAAAGAAAAAAAGAGAGAAAAAAGGAAAGAAAGAAGGAAAGAATGAAACAGAAAGCAAACATAGCAGAGAAGTGTATGTTTAGCTTGTCACATATCTTTATCAATTGTTGCATATTACAGGGGAAGTAAAATTATCATCAACAATGCTTACCAGAAGGGTTAGACTAATTGCAATCGGTCAGAGAACAACGCAACAGTTTGGCGATATCAGACTCAAAGACCCCGTGTGATTTTCTCCGAGAAACGAATAATGTGCTCCAATTCAATCACATATCGCCCATTTGGACAAAAACGGTCAACACGTTGGCTGAAAAGATTTTTTCATAACTTTTTCACTATAAACCTTTTTTTTGATTGAGATCCCAGTCATTTGTTGAGTATTTATTTATTCACAAACGAGAGATACGAACTCTCGAATAATTTACACGGAGAAACCCTAGAAATAAAGGTTAAACATCTAACCCAGACACAAAGTCACTATTTAACTGGTGTACATTTGATGAATATGGATAATTTTCTCTACTATTCCGAGAAAGGACCACTAAGCTTAAATTTTTGATAAGTTTGGCAACTTCAGAACGAACATCAGAACTCATGCGGTCAATTTTTGATAAGTTTGGCATCTTCAGAACGAACATCAGAACTCATGCGGTCAACCACGCATCAATGCACCGGCCCTGCTATCTAGGCAAGATAGTATTGTCTAAGAAATAACTTGAATTATAGTGCAAACTCCGGATTGAATGATCATTTCACCGTGTATATCACGTAGTGATAGCCACTGTTATAGGATATTTTCGCCAAAAAAAAATTCAACTTTTACAATCTTTTACCGCTCAAATGCTCCCAGTTAGCGCCAATTTACCATCAATTTTCAAAAAAAAATCTACACTGCGAGGGGGAATACCCCCCTCTCAGACTCTCCCCCTAAGCCCCCCCAAACTTCTCCACTTGTCTACGCCCTTGTCATTAGATGACGCATTTCGTATCTTTCTCCGCCGAAATCCGAATAGATCGGTTCACTTGTTCCAGAGTAGAAGATCTTAGAATGTTTTGAGTTGAATCCAAGATGACCGCTAAACTGCTCAGCCAACCACCGGTATTTGCTTTCAGTCTGACAGACTATGGCCTTCCTCATGTCGCAGCAGATTAGAAATCTATATCACGGTTCAAGAAAATAATTTTTGCAAAATATGTAATTTTTTTAACAAAATGCTAGATCTGCCAATCCAAGCCTGAACTTATAGCAAAATTCTTACATATTCTTGATCGTAACTTTTTTCGAACAAATAAATTCCAGACTCAAGAATCCAACCATTTTGATTATTCGATGGTGGCCATCTTGCTTTAAGGAGCAACACACCACTCAGAAAACTGAAGACCATAACCCACAGATTACGTATGCTAAGTTCCACGTCTATCGGTTCAGTGGTTCAGACGGAGATGAGCATATAGAAGATATTGAACTTTTTCCAAGATGGCCACCATACAATCTGACCACTCGGAGCTCACTTTTAATATGCACTTCTCCAGTAGGTCTACTATCAACTGTCCCAAGATTCAAGCCGTTCTGGATATATTGGGGACATAAAAAAACGGTGGATAAAGAAAGAAAAATAATAGTGAATCCGGCCGATTTGAAGAGGGGACCTTGGTACTTGACCTGGTCCACTAATAATTTCCAAAAGGGAAATGGAATCAGAAGATTTGTGATGTCATATTTGTTTTCGATGAAAAATCAACCATAAATCCATTTGGAAAAAAACTCAATCGTTCAAGATTGTCATGTAGGCATACATTAGCATTCTCGATACGTTGCGTCATTATTTGCAAGTTGTCCATTTGAAACTGAAAATGCGACAGAGAGAGAATGCTTTTGAGCTAAAGTAATAGATTCCAATATTCTAATTTCAATGTATTTATTAAAGGGAGTATTATAAACTGAAATCGTACCAGAGGCTTGGGCCGTTGCATGACAGTTGCATGTACAACCATGGCACGCACAACACTCGCTAGACCCGGCGGTGGATGTAGATGATCCTGAAAAGAATTATGATGACGCATATTATGGTGCAGAAGTCATTAAGTTTAATACCCCCAGACCTACCCCCTTCGTGCACTACTACCCTTACATTAGTATAAACAATAGTAATATAATGAACGGGACAACATAGAAGCGATCGGACTGATAACTTAGGTGCATGTGGACGGAAGGGAATACCAAGCAACATCTTGTCACAAGATACTGATGTACCATTTGGAAAAAAAAAATCATAATGTTATTGTTTGGGGCTCATATATTTCCTGAACATGTACAGTCCCTGGCTATAAAACGTTTAATTACATCGTGTGGTACATTCATCAGCTCCTGGGCACATTCGGTATCCGTGGGTGATTGAATTGCTGATTTGAATAAAAACGATTCAACTAACATCCCAGCGCCTTGTTCAAATTCAAAGGTTTAAATAATTCATAATATTCGGTATTCTTCATACATGCCATTTAAGTCCATAAAAGCTATGTACAGTTTTTAGCTCAACTGAAGAATTTAAAATTCCACAAACATAATTCTGCAACTAAAAGCAAACATGCCATGTGCTGAAGAAATTGATTTAATTCCAGAAAATTAGACTGCAGTATTCTTCGAAATACACAGGAACAACATGCGCAACAAATTTGAAGCTGATCAGCAAAGGCATTCAAAACATACCGGACGGACAAGAAGTAGCGGATGATGATGAAGTAAGAATAAACATAAGACCTTGACGCCGAGTGTACAAGATCTAGATTAAGCAATATATAGAGGAAGCTGGAGCCAATGAATTAAGTGAACATTCCCTTTCGCACATTCGACATTTCCATGTTTTAATCTACACAAATCAGGCTTTAATTCCCTCATTCTGTTAAACTTTCAGTTGATACGGTCTGAAAATAATCTGTGTAGTGTAAGAACATGAGATTGATCTAATCAAAACCCCTCGGCTTTCCCCAAGTGATTTTGACCCATGTGTAGTGTGAATTGGGGAAGAGATAGTTCTATGTGGGATGATCAAGATATACCGGTAGTACATTCAGGCATATAGGACAGAAATAGAAAATTATATATCTGCAAAAGGGCATAACTCTGTAAAATATGGGTCAAGGGGAGCCATGCACTTTCGATAGGCGTCTGACTTAGCACTCTGTAAAATAAGAACCGAGACGAATAAGCTGTACCGAACATGGATCTGCAGATTTAACTTGTACATTCAGCTACAGATAATAAAATTGGAGATTATTACATCCTAAAGGGGCATAACTCTATAAGCCGAGGTGAGTTATCCTTTGTTGGCTTGTAGAATAGAACAAAATAAATAAGTTTCCAAAATATAGTACCTATACTGAACACAGTTCTGCAGATATAGTTGGTTACATTCAGGCATATAGGACAGAAATAGAAATTAATATATCAGTAAAGGGGCATAACTCTAAAGTATGGGCCGAGGGGAGCCACTTTCGATAGGCATCTGACTTAGCACTACTGTAAAATAAGAACCGAGACGAATAAGCTTTACCGAACACGGATCTGCAGATATAACTTGTACATTCAACTACAGATAACAAAATCGGAGATTATTACATCCGAAAGGGGCATAACTTCATAAGCCGAGGTGAGTAATCCTTTGTTGGCTTGTAGAATACAACAATATAAATAAGTTTCCAAATATAGTAGCTATACCGAACGCAGATATAGTTGGTTACATTCAGGCATATAGGACAGAAATAGAACTTAATATATCTGTAAAGGGGCAGAACTCTGTAAAATATGGACCGAGGGAAGCCACTTTCAATAGGCGTCTGACTTATAGCACTAGATAAATAAGTGTTGAAAATTTGGTGGTTGTATCTCAAGCGGTTTTGCCTAAAATGTGTTAACGGACGGACAGACGGACGGACGTACACTTTGTTTGCTTGTAGAATACAACAAAATAAATAAGTTTCCAAAATATAGTAGCTATACCGAACACAGTTCTGTAGATATAGTTGGTTACATTCAGGCATATAGGACAGAAATAGAAATTAATATATCAGTAAAGGGGCATAACTCTGTAAAGTATGGGCAGAGGGGCGCCACTTTCGATAGTCGTCTGACTTAGCACTACCGTAAAATAAGAACCAAGACGAATAAGCTGTACCGAACACGGATCTGCAGATATAACTTGTACATTCAACTACAGACAGCAAAATCGAAGATTATTACATCCGAATGGGGCATAACTCCATAAGCCGAGGCGAGTAATCCTTTGTTGGCTTGTAGAATACAGGAATATAAATATTAAAGTTTCCAAAATATAGTAGCTATATCGAACACAGTTCTGCAGATATAGTTGGTTACATTCAGGGATATAGGACAGAAATAGAAATTAATATATCTGTAAAGGGGCATAACTCTGTAAAGTATGAGCCGAGGGGCGCCACTTTCGATTGGCGTCTGACTTAGCACTCTGTGAAATAAGAACCAAGACGAATAAGCTGTACCGAACACGGATCTGCAGATATAACTTGTACATTCAGCTACAACTAACAAAATTGAAGATTATTACATCTGAAAGGGGCATAACTCCATAAGCCGAGGTGAGTAATCCTTTGTTGGCTTGTAGAATACAACAATATAAACAAGTTTCCAAAATATAGTAGCTTTACTGAACACAGTTCTGCAAATATAGTTGGTTACATTCAGGCATATAGGACAGAAATAGAAATTAATATATCTGTAAAGGGGCAGAACTCTGTAAAATATGGGCCGAGGGAAGCCACTTTCAATAGGCGTCTGACTTAGCACTAGATAAATAAGTGTTGAAAATTTGGTAGTTGTATCTCAAGCGGTTTTGCCTAAAATGTGTTAACGGACGTACCGACAGACGGACGGACAGACGGACGCCTCGACGTACATGGCAACGACAATACCCCGAGGCCAAAATGGCCGAGGGGTAAAAAGCGGTGAATGAAATACAGAAATATAATAGTCTTTACCTCTCACAATTCTCCCATTTCTCTGTCCGAATCTGGACATCTGAGGGACGACAAGTCTCCCCACTGCTCCGTTTGAATCTATTGAAAGAGAGGGAGATATACAGTCTTCTCTGAAAACCTAAAACTACGCTTACTTAAACTATTATGTTCTGGTATATATGTTATATGTTTTGAAAAAAATTGAGGTTCGGGAGATACATACTGGGGAATAAGGTGGAAAATAATTATGTGATATGAAATAAAATACGTTTGGCCACGTTTAGCCCCTCAAAATTTTTTTTAAAAAAGTACAGAACAACAGTGGCCAACATATACCATTTTTGTCATACCCAGTTTGTCGATATCTTGAATTTACAGATGCTACTTTTCCCGGGGCCTTTGACAATAGACTCAAACTGATTACAACTTGTTAAGCTATAAAACCAAAAAATCCGAAAATCTCAAATTTTCGTAGTTCTGGAGCTCCATGGGGAAGATCGTTGAGGGGGGAAGGGTCACCCCGAAATCTCAAATACATATGATATTATCCTGGTTCTGTTCAAGGACCAAGCAGTTACAATGGTGCAAATGTCTTGCTATCTGTTTGTATTTATAAAAAAAACCCAATCGATTTGGTCCTGTAACGGATACAAACTGTAAAATAACAGTAAAATGAAAGTATTGGACGTTGCAAGTGATATCAACTTAACAAAATGACCATGTATTTACGAAATATCTTTTCGACGAAGATGTGAACTTGGACCTATAGATGGATCATAATTGAAACCTAACAAAATGGACTACAGTTTGCTTTAAACAAAGATATGAAGTTTTATTTATACTTGTTCAAATAAGTTTCAGGATTTATTCTTTTATGAAAGACTGAAATATGATTTGGAGTCCCTTTATACCAGATGTGAGATTGTTTTTCCATGTACATGTAGCTATGTAATTTTTTATCCTAATTTATCGTAAATGGTCACTATAAACATATGTTTTGATTGCTGAGGTGTGAAAACAAAGGTAGCTTCGAATCAGTGACATTTCATTTCGCCAATCAATCTCATGACCATAATGTTATGAACAATAACTACTGTATAGGTGTGTTAGAGTATTAAAGATGTTGTCGCTAAGGTCAAACACCCTGACACTCAATTAAAGTGAGTAGGAATTCAACGTCGCTTTCAACATTTTTCAGTTTAAACTTGACGACCCAGTCACATTATCCCCGACACCAACCCATCCTTAATCTATAGTCTTCCTGCTGAGATCCAGGCGAGGAAAATATAAGTTTCAAAGTCTTTGGTATGACTCAAATTCAGCAAAAAGATACATTTTTCTGAAGAAGAAAAAAACGTCGCTGTGACGTCACCAAAGCGACTATCGTGGATATGTTTGCATTTACAGATAGAGCTAGACTCCTAGATATAGTGTTGCAAATTTTATCTTTCTAGAAGTAGGGATAAAGAAATAATTTTGATATTGATGAAATTATTCACATTCCTAAAATATCAGTTATTTCATACTATGGTTGCCATGAAAACAAGGTGTTTTATCAAAATGCTCAAGAATGCAAAGTAGGCATCCTTCGGTTTCGTAATCAGGTGGTCCAGAGATGCAAAAACTATTAAAACATATTGTTGGACCTCTAGCGCAAGGTTCACTCATTTGGCTGCCGGACTGAATCTATTCATATAACTTAATCGTCGAAAACCGATCGACCCTTTCCAACCGTCTCGTAATTGCTGTTTTGATGGAATATATATAGGACGAAAAAGAATAATAAATGGGTGCGGGCGAACAAAACGACGATGGGAATTGGCATTTTCATAGTACAACGTTGTTTTTGGGGAAAACCTATAATTAGGTTCTATACACTTTCAATAAAGAGTCCCTAAAAAGTACATGAAAAGCATATTTTATTTTTAAATATGGACACAAAAAAAAGTCGAAGAAAGAAGAAGTAAAATAAAACATTCATCGGTAGTATATTCACAGAGTATGCAAATAACTATATAGGAATATACCGGCACCGGTAGTATTTTATTTCTTCATTTTTCTGGTTCACGTGATTAACACATCATCTCTTTGATGATAAAGCCGTGCTCCAAATACATGCGGATGGAAACAATTACTATAATGTATATAACGGATACCATGTAAAACATTGTTGCTATAGTTGCCTGATACTGGCCAGGAATAAAGTAAGTATATCACTATATGTGAAAATAGATAGTGGAAAAACCGAAAACAGAGAGATGAAATCCGAAAACAGGAAAGAATCCAAAAAAATATATATATAATAATAATAAAATCTGAAAAGAGAGAAAATGGACAGAGAAAAACATATGATTAATAAATAAAAAAATCCGAAAATAGAGAATAAACAAATAATGACAAAAAAAGAAGAAGGAAAAAAAACACAACAGGATTATACTTTAATAAAAAAATGATACTTTAACATTTTATGTTCAATGAAAATGGGAAAAATATGGAGGCATATACCTATCAAAAAATTAGTGACTAAATCAGATAAGAGTATGGGAATGTAACGTGGTAAGAAGAAAGAACAAGAACACGGTTGTGGATGGCGACGATTTCAACTTGTATTCACTTCCTTCAAATCCCATGGTACAAACAACCCTAGAAGTACATAGAACAATCGTGTAAGAAATATTGCATAAGGAATGCTACATAGATCTTATGGACAGCAATACAAAATATGGCATATGGAATGTTGCATATCATGTATCAATGGCATTTCTATTACTTCATAAAAGAAACATTTTGGCAGATTGATGAAATCTCCAAGCTAATGTATAACTATATTTGGAACCTTCATGTGAAGACCAAGCCTTGTTATTAAATACAATTCCATCAGGAAGAACCAGTCATATTGTGAAAGTCGAGTTGTGTAAATGTAACACTTTTCACCAACCATACTATTTTATCTCAATTAATCTATTAGAACTGTATTTAACAAGAACAAGAATCTAACATGAATAAACTGTGTTGAACAATAATCTCATTGTCTCTGTATTAATCTATCTGATGATACTATTCAGTTACAATCAGCACCCAATATAAACAGTAATTTTAGTTTGGCACAACAGGCGAGTGGACGGGAGCCTGAATTGTTTGAGTATAACCACAGTGGTAATGGACACAGATGATATAAAACATGGTAACCGGATATGACAATGTGCAGAAATGAAATAAACTTACCCCTGTCTGGTACGGGGTAAACATGACTATGTGTCACAGAGACGTCATTTTCACACTACTCGGAGTACACCGTATCACACAATACTGGGCCATGGACGGAACAGCCTAAGTAATAAACATTATTTGTCGATAATGTTTCTAAAGCTTACAGATACCATAAATGATGTGAGAATACCAATAACAATTAAATCCATCTTGCAATATGGTCCAATCAGTATGAACAGTGTTTGATAGTGATATAATCTCATCTTAATTACTATAATTTCCAGCTAATTAATAAATCACTATAATCAATGGAATTATATATTCTATGACAACAAATCTACTTGATAAAGCTTGATTTACATGCAGAAATACCAACCAGCCAGTTAATTTATGCCTATAGCATACAAATTAAGTCCAAAATAGGCCAGCCAACAGTTTATGAGAAGAATATAGACTCGCAATCATCTTAGTTCATGAAATGAA
>JAVTVY010049571.1:0-23823 GCA_036873755.1 Hanleya hanleyi
TGGATTTTCGAATCGGACCAGAAAAGGTATCTGCACATCTAGACCCCAAGGGGAACCTGTGTACCAAATTTCAGAAAGATCCGTGCCGTAGTTCCTGAGAAATCGCGATAACAAGGTTTCATGGAGAAATCTAAGATGGCCGCCGTGTGGCCATATTGGATTTTCGAATCGGACCAGAAAAGGTATCTGCACATCTAGACCCCAAGAGGAACCTGTGTACCAAATTTCAGAAAGATCCACGCAGTAGTTCCTGAGAAATCGCGATAACAAGGTTTCATGGGGAAATCCAAGATGGCCGCCCTATGGCCATATTGGATTTTCCAATCGGGCTAGAAAAGTTATCTGCACAACTAGACCCCAAGGGCAACATGTGTGCGAAATTTCAGAAAGATCCGTGCAGTCGTTCCTGAGAAATCGCGATAACAAGAATTGTTTACGGACGGACGACGGACGACGGACCACGGACGAAAGGCGATTTGAACAGCCCACCATCTGGTGATGGTGGGCTAAAAATTGTCACCGCAAGAAAGGGTTGTGGCAATATTGTTGCAATATTGCCGCAATATAGCTGCAACATTTTCATTTTGATACAGATTTTTGTAATATGTTTTGTTCTTACATAGTATTACCACAGTATATTAAAACGAGAGATCCTGAAGGATCTTGGCGCCCACCATTGTCCGATAATTGTAAGCTAATGACAAGAGGATCTTTTTGTCCATTGTTACCAAGAACAAACGATTGATTTCTAATTTTGTTTACAGAATTTCGAATCTGAGCGAAAAAGATCAAAAAAGGGACACTGGAAAACACCAAGATATCATCTTTCTAAGTTTAAGGAGTTTCAAGATTTCTAGAAATTGTACTTATGTCAGTTGTAATAGTACAAGAGAAAAGAGCAAAGTTAGTCTGAAAGTGAATGTCCGGAGGATCATTCGTCTTCGTTTTGTAGTATTTTTTTTTTTGCACGTGTCATCATTGGGTACTGGAAGCGAAGACAAATGTCTTTGACCCTTTGGCATGAGCTATGAAACATACTTAAGATTTTATAGTTAGGAACGAATGCTAATTCTGTTCTGTTTACTGGGCTAGTTTGAGATATCTTTTTTAAGATTCCATGCTCGAAAATAGTAACATGGTACAATACTGAAGGGATCCGCGCAGTAATGTTGAAACTTCGAAAGTGTTTGAATCCTGATTATCTCCCTTGGATCGAAACATGCAGTAGTCTAAAGTTGTAGAGTTGTAACGTTGTGTCACAAGAGTGACGTCCCTTCATGTAGCCGACCCGTCGGCAGACGAAACAGTTCACTGGATTAAGAAAATTGATTTGAAATTTGAAGAAATATATTTTAATTCTGAATTATTTGAACTCCTTGATATGGAAGGTGATGGTATGGATATTCTCTATAGTCACTATATAGAATATGCCCCAATGTTTGATCCGCCGACTCGTGTGATGCACAACTCGGGAACACCATATTAATTTGAAGAGTAACTTTGATTTTGGAATCGGACCAAAAAAGGCATCTTGCACAACTAGACCTCATGTGGAACCTGTGTACCAAATTTCAGAAAGAATCCATGAAGTAGTTCCTGAGAATTGACGATAATAATGTTTCAAGGGAAAATTCAAGATGGTCACCTGGCGGCCATATCGGATTTTCGAATCGGACCAAAAAAGGTATCTTGCACAACTGGACCACAAAAAACCTGTGTACCAAATTTAAGGAAGATCCATGCATTACTTCTTGAGAAATCACGATAAAGTTTCATGGGAAATTCCAAGATGGGCGCCTGGTGGCCATATTGGATTTTCGAATCGGATCGAAAAAGGTATTTTGCGCAACTAGACCGCAAGGGGAACCTCTGTACCAAATATGAGAAAGATCCATGCAGTACTTCCTGAGAAATCACGATGACAAAGTTTCATGAGGAAATCCAAGATGGCTGCCTTGTGGCCATATTGGATTTTCGAATCGGACCAGAAAAGATATCTTGCACAAATAGATCCCACTGGGAACCTGTGTACCAAATTTGAGAAAGATCCATGAAATAGTTCCTGAGAAACTGCGATGACAAGGTTTCATGAGGAAATCCAAGATGGCTGCCTGGTGGCCATATTGGATTTTCGAATCGGACCAGAAAAGGTATCTTGCACAACTAGACCCCAAGGGGAACCTGTGTACCGAATTTGGGAAAGATCCATGCAGCAGTTCCTGAGAAATTGTGATTAGGTTTCATGGGGAAATCCAAGATGGCCGCCTTGTGGCCATATTGGATTTTTGAATCAGACCAGAAAAGGTATCTTGCACAACTAGACCCTAAGGGGAACCTGTGTACCAAGTTTGAGAAAGATCCATGCAGTACTTCCTGAGAAATGACAATAACGAAGTTTCATGGGGAAATCCAAGATGGCCTGTGTACCGAATTTGGGAAAGATCCATGCAGTAGTTCCTGAGAAATCGCGATAACAAGGTTTCATAGGGAAATCCAAGATGGCCGCCTTGTGGCCATATTGGATTTTCGAATCGGACCAGAAAAGGTATCTGCACATCTAGATCCCAAGGGGAATCTGTGTACCAAATTTCAGAAAGATCCGCGCAGTAGTTCCTGAGAAATCGTGATAACAAGGTTTCATGGGGAAATCCAAGATGGCCGTCCTGTGGCCATATTGGATTTTCGAATCGGACCAGAAAAGGTATCTGCACATCTAGACCCCAAGGGGAATCTGTGTACCAAATTTCAGAAAGATCCGCGCAGTAGTTCCTGAGAAATCGTGATAACAAGGTTTCATGGGGAAATCCAAGATGGCCGCCCTGTGGCCATATTGGATTTTCGAATCGGACCAGAAAAGGTATCTGCACATCCAGACCCCAAGAGGAACTTGTGTACCAAATTTCAGAAAGATCCGTGCAGTAGTTCCTGAGAAATCGCGATAACAAGGTTTCATGGGGAAATCCAAGATGGCTGCCTGGTGGCCATATTGGATTTTCGAATCGGACCAGAAAAAGTATCTGCACAACTAGGCCCCAAGGAGAATATGTGTACCAAATTTCAGAAAGATCCATGCAGTAGTTCCTGAGAAATCGTGATAGCAAGGTTTCATGGGGAAATCCAAGATGGCCGCCCTGTGGCCATAATGGATTTTCGAATCGGACCAGAAAAGGTATCTGCACATCTAGACCCCAAGAGGAACCTGTGTACCAAATTTGAGAAAGATCCGTGCAGTAGTTCCTGAGAAATCGCGATAACAAGGTTTCATGGGGAAATCCAAGATGTCCGCCCTGTGGCCATATTGGATTTTCGAATCGTACCAGAAAAGGTATCTGCACAACTAGGCCCCAAGGGGAATCTGTGTACCGAATTTCAGAAAGATCCACGCAGTAGTGCCTGAGAAATTGTGATAACAAGGCTTCATGGGGAAATCCAAGATGGCCACCCTGTGGCCATATTGGATTTTCGAATCGGACCAGAAAAGGTATCTGCACAACTAGGCCCCAAGGGGAATCTGTGTACCAAATTTCAGAAAGATCCGTGCAGTAGTTGCTGAGAAATCGTGATAACAAGGTTTCATGGGGAAATCCAAGATGGCCGCCCTGTGGCCATAATGGATTTTCGAATCGGACCAGAAAAGGTATCTGCACATCTAGATCCCAAGGGGAACCTGTGTACCAAATTTCAGAAAGATCCGTGCAGTAGTTCCTGAGAAATCGCGATAACAAGGTTTCATGGGGAAATCCAAGATGGCCGCCCTGTGGCCATATTGGATTTTCGAATCGGACCAGAAAAGGTATGTGCACAACTAGGCCCCAAGGGGAATCTGTGTACCGAATTTCAGAAAGATCCACGCAGTAGTTCCTGAGAAATCGTGATAACAAGGTTTCATGGGGAAATCCAAGATGGCCGCCCTGTGGCCATATTGGATTTTCGAATCGGACCATAAAAGGTATCTGCACATCTAGACCCCAAGGGGAACCTGTGTACCAAATTTCAGAAAGATGCGTGCAGTAGTTCCTGAGAAATCGCGATAACAAGGTTTCATGGGGAAATCCAAGATGGCCGCCCTGTGGCCATATTGGATTTTCGAATCAGATCAGAAAAGTGATCTGCACAACTAGACCCCAAGGGGAACCTGTGTACCAAATTTCAGAAAGATCCGTGCAGTAGTTACTGAGAAACCGCGATAACAAGGTTTCATGGGGAAATCCAAGATGTCCGCCCTGTGGCCATATTGGATTTTCGAATCGGACCAGAAAAGGTATCTGCACATCTAGACCCCAAGGGGAACCTGTGTACCAAATTTCAGAAAGATGCGTGCAGTAGTTCCTGAGAAATCGCGATAACAAGGTTTCATGGGGAAATCCAAGATGGCCGCCCTGTGGCCATATTGGATTTTCGAATCGGATCAGAAAAGTGATCTGCACAACTAGACCCCAAGGGGAACCTGTGTACCAAATTTCAGAAAGATCCGTGCAGTAGTTCCTGAGAAATCGCGATAACAAGGTTTCATGGGGAAATCCAAGATGTCCGCCCTGTGGCCATATTGGATTTTCGAATCGGACCTGAAAAGGTATCTGCACAACTAGGCCCCAAGGGGAATCTGTGTACCGAATTTCAGAAAGATCCACGCAGTAGTTCCTGAGAAATTGTGATAACAAGGTTTCATGGGGAAATCCAAGATGGCCGCCCTGTGGCCATATTGGATTTTCGAATCGGACCAGAAAAGGTATCTGCACATCTAGACCCCAAGGGGAACCTGTGTACCAAATTTCAGAAAGATCCGTGCAGTAGTTCCTGAGAAATCGCGATAACACGGTTTCATGGGGAAATCCAAGATGGCCGCCCTGTGGCCATATTGGATTTTCGAATCGGACCAGAAAAGTGATCTGCATAACTAGACCCCAAGGGGAACCTGTGTACCAAGTTTCAGAAAGATCCGTGCAGTAGTTCCTGAGAAATCGCGATAACAAGGTTTCATGGGGAAATCCAAGATGGTCGCCCTGTGGCCATATTGGATTTTCGAATCGGACCAGAAAAGGTATCTGCACAACTAGGCCCCAAGGGGAATCTGTCTACCGAATTTCAGAAAGATCCACGCAGTAGTTCCTGAGAAATCGTGATAACAAGGTTTCATGGGGAAATCCAAGATGGCCGCCCTGTGGCCATATTGGATTTTCGAATCGGACCAGAAAATGGATCTGCACAACTAGACCACAAGGGGAACCTGTGTACCAAATTTCAGAAAGATCCGCGCAGTAGTTCCTGAGAAATGGCGATAACAAGAATTGTTTACGGACGGACGACGGACGACGGACGGACGACGGACGACGGACCACGGACGAAAGGCGATTTGAACAGCCCACCATCTGGTGATGGTGGGCTAAAAATCTAGAGCCAAGTTTTGCCTTACCATAGTATTACCATAGTACAGATTTTTTTTAATATGTTAAGTTTTGTTCTTACCATAGTATTACCACAGTACATGAATAAAATCTTTTTAGAGCCAAGTTTTGTCCTTACCATAGTATTACCATAGTACAGATTTTCTTGATATGTTAAGTTTTGTTCTAACCATAGTATTACCAGACCATGGAAAATGAACCAGAGTATTACCATATGATCTGGTTTGATACCATATACATTACCCTAGTATTACCAGATGGCACCATAGTCTTACCACAGCATTACCATAGTAAAGTTGAAGAGAAAACTAAATTTTAATTCTTACCATAGTATTACCACAGCAGTGTCCATATTTGCATCAAACCACATTATTACCAGACCATGGAAAATGAACCAGAGTATTACCATATGATCTGGTTTGATATCATATACGTTACCCTCGTATTACCAGATGGTGCCATAGTCTTACCACAGCATTACCATAGTATTACCAGAGTTTAGATTTTGGTAAGGGTTTGCCGCAGGAGACCGTCCGGCACAGAATTTGAATTTGATCCAGTCTAGTCTTAGCTCTAAAGTTAGAGGCAAGTCTCAGTAAACTGTGCACATAGTATGGGTGGCAGAATTTCTTAGCTCTGTTCAATAATCCACTCTATCGCCGGGGAAAAAATACAGTTTATTGGATCATAACTGCATGATCACAGTCTCTTCTCAAACTCCACAACACCCGCCAATAAATTCCATTATTACATGTATCAGTTGCCGGGACATTCTTTGTAGGATCCCTACTTTCCGCAATCAATTATTAAAGCTCATATCAGTCGGGGGAAAAATGAGATTTCGAGTCACGGGCCAATAATGATGAGTTACATGTACAGTACTGCCGAATATCGGTTGGACCCCTGACCTTTGACACAGATATGTGGCGTCATGAATGCCTGTGATCACAGCTGCCTGGCTGTGGGATATTGGATGGTCTATGTCTATACGTATGAAATTTTTCAATAAATAAAAATCAATAAATATAATTTTAATCAACTAGTGGTTTTCTCTTTCATCTTTGCTTTTTTTTTCATGTCATAGAGGTCAGGGTATGAAAGAGAAAATCATTTACAAAAAATACTTAAACAAAAAATCGATTCTAAAAAAAAGATTTCAATTTTCATAATTTATTGAAAATTTTTATAGACCATCCAATCCTACAAGCCAGCTAGGCAACTGTGTCTGTCATGTGATCTCATCATGATTATACTTGGTCAATGACAAGAAAATTTTAGGGCAAATACACGAGAATGGACGAGTCAGAGAGCCTGCGCAATTTCACAATCGAGCTAACTCGATGAAGAACTATTTTGAAACTGGTAATAATAGTGTGCCGGTAGATTTTGTCGGGACATAATTCTTTTATTATCGGCACGCTATCAATAATTAGCAGCCCGTCATAGGCAGGTATAATTATTGATGTTGGGCAGATAAAAAAGTATAATGCCCTAAAAAAACATATATCCTACGATATGAACATCATGGCCATCAGTCCCAGCAATGCTAAATCTGCCCCCCCCCCTTTCCAGGGAAGCCCAAAGCAATTTACAGACATTTTGCATAAACAATCACACCCACCCCCTAGTTCAACAAGCTGAACCCTGCTGACATTTAATTTTGTGATATGTATTGACAATGTCAATATCACAAAATTAAATGTCAGCAGGGTTCAGCTTGTTGAACTAACCCACCCGCCCCATCCCCTCGAGAAGATTGCTTCCATTCCTTGTTGCCTGACGACTTGATTTAATTTCAACATATCTTGTGATTGCTTGAAAACTGATGACTACATGCTCTCAAACCCGACACAATGATTGCAAAAAATAAATACTTTTAAAATAACTCAATTATATATAAAAATAATAATAATAATCGGACAACAAATTATTGACTATGTAAAGAAATATTCTTGTGGCCTTCTTTTTTTCTTTTGAAAAATGGGGATAATAATATTTGTTTTTGGTACAAATTCGCTCATACCTCACAAATACTGCCAAAACGTGGAGAATTACACACGGTCCCTTAAACACTGGAACAGCACACCAGCGCTGAAGCGGCCGGATTCAGAACTAGGAGAACTAGCGTATTCTAAAGCATTACACGGCAGGGGAAGCAATCCTGAAACAAAACTATCTCGTCATTTTATCATGGTATTTTGATCTTGTGCTATTTGCAGAAATATATCTGACCAATTTCATTTGCGTAAGTCGAAAGAGAAAACAAAAATTGACGCTATGGCCATGGGTACCTTGAGAATAGATGAAACACTACTCACCCAGGTTCGACGATACTTCGGCCAAAACCCGAATTTGAGGCCGGCTGTCTTCCTTGTGGTCCATTATTTCGTTATTTATGATTTGTACGGGAGAAAACAGTCTGGTACCCCAAATAAAAATGAACTGCATTCTACCTTCTTGAGATTTGTGAAGAGACAGTGGAGTTTCGTCGAAACTGCAAATAGCACAACTCGAATTTCCTCACGACAGCACGTTAACCTCAGCGTCTGTGAACCACGTGATCCGGCACATGGAGCTGCCATCTGCACATGTTCGCTCAACTGTTCGACTGTGTTAGTAGTGAGAAAAGAGACCATCTCCGTTTATTCTGGGTATGTAGACGAAAGTCATATTTCATGTTGCCGGCTGCCTTGAACTGGTTGAGAGGCTTTTCATCCGAATGATTTTTTTTATGCTGTTCAAGATTATCTCTCCGTACACAGCTATACGAGCACATAGAACATTTGTGAGGCTTTTCAGTAGTATGAATTCGTTTATGACTCTCAAGATTACATTTCCACGCAGAGCTAAACGAGCACATAGAACATTTGTAAGGCTTTTCACCAGTATGAATTCTGTCATGCCTCTGCAGATCTCTTCTGCTAACACAGCTATAAGAGCAGTGTGAACATTTGTGTGATTTTTCTCCAGGTTTAGATTTTTTCATCCTTCTTGGTGGAAATAAAGTTGACTTGCGTGAGGGTTCTTCAGTTGTTATGATGTTTGCACTCTTCATTTCTACGTGATCAGTATGTAGTTCCAGGTTATCGTCCTCCAACCGTTCAATAGTTGTACCAGCATTATTCCTTATTTGGGGATCAACCTGGTACAAGGTCACTGGGTATGGTCTGTCTGTTACCATGGTCAGTACATTAACATCTTCATCACCTCTCATCTCCTCTGTAGGGTCTGGACTGTTATCAGTATTACCCTATAAAAATCACCACACCAATACATGTAAATCAATTGATCGTTTTTGTCACAAAGCATAAATTGTGGATAATTAGTAATTCTCACAAGCCGCTGTGTGTCGTTTGTTGATTACATAGGTGGGGAGTGTAAAAGAGCCACTTGGGAACTCACTGCAAGCCAATTACAAGCGTCTGGTCCGTCATTCATAATTCAGCCGTCGTCCATTAAAGAATATCCGCGTCCATAATCCAAAGACCTATTCCATATTCTATATAACAGTAATAGCACCAAATTCAAAAAGACAATCATAGTATACATAAACATAGGCTTGTTTCCTGCAAGAAAGAAGCGGTTTTCAATGATGCCGGCAAGACATCATGATGTTCCAATAATATCAAATCCGTATCGCTGATCAGTATTCTTAATCCATAATATTCACTGTAAAGTCGTCATCTAAAGAATGATGTATCTCAGTCACGCTTTGATTGTAACTGTTCATATGAGTACCATGAGGATCTCGAAGTACTAGTAATATATGTTGTTGCTGGTAATAATAAACAGTTTCTTGCTCTTGTTCTTTTAAGTAACTGTTCTAGCACAACATGTTTTACATTAATTACACAACCCATGTATTTCCCAAAGGGGCGCCAAATCACAACTTACTCGTTCTAATGGTTCAAGTTTGATGTCAGCAACTTTGGTTGAGTATCCAGCCTCATCTAGCAAGTCACCTGGTTCTTCTTTCGTCACGGCTGTCGTTACATCAAGACCTCCTGTGATAGCAGTGCTCTGGATCCACGGTTCCTTCTTCACACATAAATGTTCTCTTGGATGGCCCGATAAATCACCCTGTACCACGAAATAGGTATCTTCGTCAAACGGCTCCATTTTTATTGATATGTCTTCCATGTTTTCTCTGTGCAAATGATTCAGTCCTAAATGAAATAAATGGCAATACGAGTCAACAAAGCCTATAGTTAGTTGCCCAAGACTAGTTGTGCTTGGTTCTATGGATTTGTTAATTGTATTTGAAGATAACACCTGATGAGCACGATCAGTGAAACAATGAATTTACCATTGGGGTTATCATCACCATGATATTCCATAATCACCAAAGGGGATAAACTCAAATCTACAACCATGGATTCTCATCGTTGATTGACGATGATCAGGTCCCATCACCAATACACGGTGATCACCTTACCTTGTCACCATGTCCTCGCCAATAAATGGATCAATGACAGTGCCTCGTCGCCGATAAAGGTGAACTAAGGTCAGAAAGGTCACACAGGTATACGTTCTGGAGCTGAAGGATGACCATGTTACACGTGATTGTGTTGTTCACACAAAAATGCATTGAAATTGTTTTGTAAAACTACATGAGAATACAGTTAGATGACAGAACCAGTTAGGGATTACATGCTGCATAGACTACATAGAGTTAGTGTCGTGTTAGGATTGGTAAAGAAAGTGTTCTGTGATGGCTGCAGTTTGTCATCTCATAAGTGTACAATGATGTGGGCTTTCATCATATATCACTTTTTGGCGTATTTCGGGAGATAGAGGGTGGCGCTCAGTTATTCGGGCGTGGGTACACCCCCCCCCCGTAGCAATGGATGTACCCAATAAGTGCGCAATGGTGAAAGCTTTCAGAATGCATTTATGAGCTGGACAAAGTTTAGTTCAGGATATAACGGGTGAGGTTAAGCTTCGTCGGGGTGAAGACTATCTCCCAATGATAATGGATGGGTCCCATAAGTGTACAATGACTTAATCTCTCAGAATATATAGGATATATGCGCTGGGGCAAGGAGTAGTAGGCTACAGGAGATAGAGGTAGGGGTCCATTCCCTAGGTATGGGAACTACTCCCAGGGGCAAAATATGTGTCCCATAATAGTATAATGATGTAAACTTTCAGAATATATAAGGTTATGGGGTGGTTGGCGCTTAGTTCAGGAGAGAGAGAATGGAGTTGAGTTCTCTGGGGCTAAGGATTACCCCCAGTGGTAACAGGTGTGTCCTAAATGTGCTCAGTGATGTAAACTTTCAGAATACCGGTATATGAAGTTATTTGGTGGGATGAGGCTTAATTGAGGAGATACAGAATGGGACTGGGTTCTCTGGGGTAGAAACTACCGTCACAGGATTAATGTGCCCCATAAGTACTGTAACAGGCGTGGAAAATTTAAATCTACCGTACGGTACTCAAAAGGGGGAGGGGGAGGGTGATTTAACCAGCCCAGAAAAAAGCTTAATCGGCCAAGAGAGAGAAAAAGAGAGAGAGAGAGAGACCGGGAGAAAAAAGAAGATAGCAGAGGAAAATGAATAGATTCTGTGACCAGTTTCCATGACTACTTGGTAAGGCTGTTTTTGTATCGCCGGAAAACTGTGTTGACCAAAAATGGGCCTGGGAAACCGTGTAAAAAATTTGGCAATTTCTGCTGAAGGACAAAATTCAAAATGGCTGTCAGAAATCTAATACATGTAATATATCAGCACACAGTTTATGTATTTGTACTCGAAATTAGGGACTAGAGATCAAACATATGATGTTTGCGCTGAGGGTGAAGAAGATTGTGACAAATGTTGTTATTGTTATTATCTCGACAGGCGACCTAACGAGCTTTTTTTTTTAATTTCATGAGCTTATGAACTAAGCTGAGATTCCGCATCGCTATTTTCTATTATGTTAAAATATAACAGCACCAACAACAATTATCTCGTGGCGTTTTCCAGGTCAATCCATGTCTGTGTGTAGTAGACTAGCTAAGATTCATAGCGTCTCCCTTCTGTCAACGCTATGCCGCGGGATATCCCGTGTGTAATTCAGGTAGGTAAACACCGTTGGAAACAGACCAGAAAATTACATTCACTCGCCCCAAATCCCCACTATCGTAACATATGGTCCTATCGGTTTAGAATGCCATCAATATTATTAGTTACAAACACTTACTTGCACTCGAAATGCGGCACAGAACGAAATGGATCGAGAGCCAACAACTTGACAGCCATGTCTTCTTTCTGTCTCCTCGAACAAGCGGACAAGGTACGAGCCACACCAAAATTTGACCCCGTTAAATTTCGCCCGTGGGACTAAATATAGAATCTCCTGCAGGCCCACACGTGTGAAATATTCCCTGCCCTATTGATTTGGAAAAAAAATGTCCAAGTACCCTTCAACTACAGTCTGATAGTGTCTACCGTTTTGTCAGCATGGAATATTTCACACGTGTGGGCCTGCAGGAGATTCTATATTTAGTCCCACGGGATTTTTCGAGCAAGCTAATGATAATTTTCTGAAACATATGAGATGGCATAAAATTGAGGTCTACTAAAATCAACAATGACAAACCTAGATGGAGAAAACCATCCATGAATTGATGTGATATCTGACGGTCGTAATTCATGGATGGAGCGCCAAGTCATAGTAAAACACCGAGTAGAAATCCAGCCCCCCTCGCCTGACGAGGGAGATGGTATTTACGCTAAAAATACGGCGAAAGCATCCAAGTTTAGCAACTTACTATCTCCTCAGATCATTATCCTATCCATAAACACCGTTTATTTGGGTATTCGGCTCTGTTTTGTTGAGATAGCAGCATAAATCCACACCTGCTGTACCGTTTTCTTCCATCCGCCTCTGTTCGCTCGAAAGTTAGGCCAAAAAACATGCGCACACGATACACTTTACGTCATAGTCACGTGACTCTCATTTGGCGACCCGTCGTCATCTGCGCTTTTCCTCCACACGTGGTTTTGTAGCTGTCAGGCGCGATAGAATAATGGCAGAAGCGGCTAACTGATTACACGCGAGATAATGAGCTGTATTAACTGCAACCAGGAATTCATTCGTAAGTCTGGCCATGGATATAGCAGGCATCCGGTAACCTCAACATTAAGGGGGTCCGATTTAACCGTGAATGAAGCACTGACAGCAGAATTTCTTAATATCAAAGCCTTCACCCCGGAGAAAGAGAAACAATTTATATGTTCCATGTGTTTCAGGAAAGTACTATGCTCACGTTGATTGGACATTTTTCACGGCTAAACATACCCTCTCCTTTACCAATTGCAAAATAAAGCACAAAACGTAACAAATTGATAAATTGTGTATTTATCATTATTGGGCATATTGATTATTTAACCACGGAAAACTAGATTTGACTGTTATCCTAAGGGATAACTGAGATACCCCCGACCTGTCTCCCCGTGTGAGTAATAATCCAATATAGTATGAAAACGATAATATAATGGTCTGGGAGTTCAGATAGCCACACATGAATTGGGCATGTTTTTTTCCTTTTCTGTGACAAATGATAGAATAAGACAAATTATCATGAAAAATACTGCTTGCTGATAATGTTACCAGCACTCACTAGGAGGAAGTAGTCTATCACGGACAGACGGACGGACGGTCAAGCTGATTCCATTATACCCCCCTAACTTCGTTGCGGGGGTATAATAAGTTATGTTTACAACTACGAACTTACAAGATCCAGCAACAACGGTGGAAGAAAGAAACAGCTACTCTTCCCGTAGCCCGTAGGCAACACTGCGAATGCGTGATGACCGTTTAAAACATTGCAAATGACATCGATTTGCTCCCGTTTCAAATCATATTGCAAGGGTAATGACTGTTTTAGTCTTGTGAATAGGTCAACAATGTCAGATTGTGAAAACGGCTTGCTCGCCATTATTCTATCGCGCCTGACAGCTACAAAACCACGTGTGGAGGAAAGCGCAGATGACGACGGGTCGCCAAATGAGAGTCACGTGACTATGACGTAAAGTGTATCGTGTGCGCATGTTTTTTGGCCTAACTTTCGAGCGAACAGAGGCGGATGGAAGAAAACGGTACAGCAGGTGTGGATTTATGCTGCTATCTCAACAAAACAGAGCCGAATACCCAAATAAACGGTGTTTATGGATAGGATAATGATCTGAGGGGATAGTAAGTTGCTAAACTTGGATGCTTTCGCCGTATTTTTAGCGTAAATACCATCTCCCTCGTCAGGCGAGGGGGGCTGGATTTCTACTCGGTGTTTTACTATGACTTGGCGCTCCATCCATGAATTACGACCGTCAGATATCACATCAATTCATGGATGGTTTTCTCCATCTATGACAAACCTTGTTGTTGTTGTTCCTTATCTTTATATCCACCGATGGGTATTAGTCACTGGTGCTGCATAAAAAAAAACACGAGGCGATATATTTCCCAAAATGTTGTTTGTTCTCTTAAGCTTGAGACATAAGGGGGTTGGAGGTGTTACGATCCCTCAATACGTATAATATAAAAAGGATAATTGTTGTTGTTGTTGTTGTTGTAAATCTTTACATTCCGAAGAGTATCATTCTCTGGTGCTTATGAATGTAACTTCCTTGGTGCTCGTTCTCTATATGTGCTGTTTGTAATATGCCTCAAACATGTGAACACTAGCTATGCCTTGACCGCAATTTTAGAGGCGAACAATCTGCACAAATTTGATAGTACTAGCCGCAACGGATATACATTTCGCGCGCTAAACAGTTGCTGATAGGATAATAAAAACCTATACCCGGAGTGGACACGGATGCCAAAGATATTTATTGTACTGGCGTTTATCTTTCATTATGCATTCAGGAATCGTTTACAGCGAAAAGAGAATTTTTGGGGCAATCACTTTTTCGAGCGGTAGACTTAGAGGCACACGCCCCATTATATGTAACGGCTAGCGTGAATACAAAAGGAGAAACCCAGACAGCATGCACACGTCAGCATGACGCCGACAACAGATCGAGACACATCGACATACGTTGGCGTCGGCAGTGACACACCGGTTCCCGTCAACCCGTCGTCGCATCGGCAACGCATATTTCCGTGCCAAATTCAAAATATGGGCATTACGTCGACCCTACAACAGATCTCCAACGAAACTTCTGTTTGCCAGTTTCAACATTGGCTTTGCGTCTGCGCGACAACATGTGCAGGCGTAATTCAGAACGTCGGCCCTACGTCAGCCCTACTTGAATCTACATAGATTAAGCTTTCAAGCTTTCCCATGAATTTGATGGAAATAAAGTGTTAGCTGATCTTCTGCACTTGCATGTGACTTATTTATTTTAAAATTTTCGAATCAGCCTATCAATAATTCATGCGGGACAAACCATGAGAACTACCAGCCGTATCTCCCTTTAGGCTGCATCATCGCGCGCGCTCATTTCAACCAATGAACGCATTTCAGCTCGAGAGCTGAGCTGAGCCGGTTGCTCTGCGCTGGAGTTGTTTCTGCCTTCCTGTCTGTTGTACGAAGAGTTAGGCTATGAGACTCGGGAGATCCACTCTTCAGGTACTTTTCCTTGTTTTGGTGAATGTAACAGTATATGTCACACTAATCAAGTAATTATGGATTTTGAGGTACCAGTTAATTCCGATATCGCTCTTGTCGAAGTGCCCGTCATCTTTCTGCGCTTGATGTCCCGTGACTTGTAGTGTGCACAGAATGGCCGTCACCTGGCGTACTTTCTGTGTTGTAAAATCTAAAATATTTCCTTGGACGCTTAATTGAATGATTCGATGAATCAAATGAATGCTTTAATATTCGATGAGATCGCTGAAAGAATCTATACATGTGTTGTTACATGTTGAAAGAACATGCCACGAGTACACATTTAAACCCATTGTCATCTGCCTCCTACCACCATTTTACTTTCATCACCCAACCGTGACGGCCCAACCCGTGCCATACTTGAGGATCACAAGACTAATGCAATTAACCCAAGGATATGGCGGGATCTGTTCTGAGGAAGCATGGACGCCGAGACTGGCGTTGGAGGCCACAAGGGAACACGTTTCCCCGCAAGGGTTATTCGATGGCGTATGTCAGAGCAAGATCATCAGTCTAAATTGGAGCGACATGCAAGAGGTGTCAATAGTTGACGTCTGGCGACTAAAAAGCAACCATACAGGGGCGGCGGAAGGAGTTAAATATTGGGGGGGCCAAACCGGGGGTGGGACCGGGAGGGGGTGTCCACCTTCCGCGAAGCGGGGGGTCCGTTTGTCCTCCCCCGAAATTTTTTGAAATTTTAGCGTCCATTTAACGCATTTTAGAGCATTTCCGAGGCCTATTAGGGGTGATAATTCACAGCGAGTTTGCCTATTTTTACCTCTTCCGAAACGCTAAAAAAATTATAATCAACAAGGCTGAACATCGATGCAGAGTCCAACTGATTCAACATCGTCTTGTGCGTTTCCTATTTCAGTGACAGTAGATAAATATTTCGTCTTTTCTGCATCAAATGTGTCCCGTTGCTATTTCGTTATTTAAATTCGAATCGGATGAAAAATTGTGGGTGCCATCAACTACAATGCCCGCCACCATGATTCTTTATCGGCAAGCAGGAGAGGCGGCCATCTTACTACGGAATATTAAGTTGAGGAACACGGCCGGGGATTCCCGCTGAAGCTAGATAGGACAAACACTGGACAGGTGTTGGTATATTTTCGACATTGCATTTAATTGAATGTATTTGCGATGCAGGAATCCTGAGGGTTTCAACACGAGGTTCAATACATTCAATAAAGTTAACCTAACAGGGATTAAAATTATCGCGGCAGTCACTACAACACACCTACAAGTTTTTCACGAAATAGCACATGCTGCGGATTTCAATTTCATACTATAATGATCATGCAATCGAGCTAGAACTTTCACATATCATGCTCTCTTGCCGTTACATCAAAAGTCATTTATTTTTAGGACATTTTTTCGGTTTCAACCGCACCACGCACAGGCCAAATTGCCGCCTTATCATATCTCCTTATCATGTCAAATGGAAGATACAAGTCATTTAAATTCATTCAACATGTTTGACAAATTGATTAAGCGAGCTTGTCAGTAAGAGCAGGTATCAGAACAGTAGTAGTGTACAGAATTTAACCACATCCACACACAGGACTCCTTCGTGAACTTTCACATCAACAGATATCGTGGATATTTATACTACTTGCACGAGATCACCAGAAGGTAGACTATACATTAGTTCGAGAATAATTCTCAGTTTGACGATAACGCATTCTGTAGAGTAGCTATAGGTCGCAAGTTTGAGACCATTAGGCCTACACAGGAGAACAGGAAACGCTATACCATGGTATTGTAAATTCAAATACCCTTTTCCAAATACCCGTGCAGATGCATAGGCTTTAGTGCTGAGCGAAATTATTATGGAGACCAAGTGGTTAAGCGAAATTATTGGGGGGGGGGGGCCAAAGTGGTCCTTGGCCCCCCCTCTCTGAATATTGGGGGGGCCTGGCCCCCCCCCCCCCACGGTTCCGCCGCCCCTGCCATATGGCACTACAGGAAAGCTATCCTAGTCAACTGACATGCATTCAGACCCGAGATACGGTGGACTTAGTATCTCAGCTGTGCTTATATTGCAGCTGCCCATGTGAAGACTGAAGTATCAACACGGTCCCCACCACCGGCTTAAGTGGAATAAGATTAACCTAGCTGTGATGACAAATCAGCTCAAGCAGTTATCTCAACGGATGTTAATGGATGAGCATGGAATACGTATGATGGAGTAAACGCCTCAACATGGGGTAAACCTGGTAAATGCAAGAATAGCCAGAAAAATTTACCTGTATTGTCCCACGTCGCACGGCTTAAATTTCCCACCAAACCAAAAAACGTACATCTATCTGTCGAATATGTAGAGGATGGGCCTCGCGCGCAGTCCACCAGCAGAATCCTACCGTTTACATGTAATAAATTGGACCGATATGCAAGAGGTCGGAAAAACTGACGACGTCTGACGATTGAAAAGCAAACAAATGACCACAGGAAAGCTTCCCTCGCCACCTCGCATTCAGCCCTGATAATACGGTGGATTCTTAGACGTAGTTTTATTATCTCAGTTGCGTTGTTATAGCAGATGTTCGTGTGCAGACTACGAAGTATTCACACGGCCCCTAGCTTCTTAAGCGGAATTAGATACGCTAGCTAAATATACAGCTAGGTCTGTGATGAATATATTTACAAGCTTTCAAAGACAATACTGTCTTCATCGTCAGGTAGTGGTTGACTACCTGTCTTATATAAAGTCTGATCTGCTGAGAGCGGTTAGGCCTAGCATCAATTTGTGAATATATGCCAAGTGGCCGAAGAAAACAAGTTACAGAGTAGAGTAAATATGTACAGTAAACACGTCAAGTTTAGCTGCTTGGCATACACTCACAAATAGGCGGCTCAGGGCCTATTATATACTCACAAATAAGCGGTCCACGGCCTATTATATACTCACAAATAGGCGGTACAGGGCCTATTATATACTCACAAATAGGCGGTACAGGGCCTATATTATATACTCACAAATAGGCGGTACAGGGCCTAATGGTCAAGCAACAGGACTGATTGTATTATCAGTCATGCCGTGCAATCGAAGACGATTCACTAACGAACAGCAAATGAATCTTTATTATGTAATAAATAAAAACAGAAAGTCCCACTATCATACTAGGTGTGTGGTCTTAGATGCTCAGATATGCCATCAGAGCCATTTCTCAGCCCCAGTATCAAGACTTTCATCTTTTAAAATGAAATAAAATATCGTTTTATGCACATTGTGTGAAATTGTAGTTTTTGTAATAACGGGAAGGGAGGGGCGAGGGCTTTGGTCTTTCCTTTAGAAAGAGCTGAAATTGGGTCCCTAATCATCACTGGGTGAAACCCTGCTCCGGAAAAATCTAACTTCATTTTATAGAGTCTACAACAATTTCTCGTTATGCTGTTCAAAGAAGTACTTTTTTTTCAATCAAATTTTGAAAATTATGTTACTAGAATTGGATAGGCCGTTCTTTCCTTTAATTGCGAAGAAAACTCCCCCTGGAAATTACTGAAAATTTTCTTCTGGGTACATTTTCTGACATCTTCGCTTAATAGGCCCAACATCAAACATGATATACATACAAAAGAATACTTTTGGTTTTATTTTCAGTATAATTATACAAAGGATGTGTGACGTTTGCATACGAAAAACTCATTCGTGTGCGACAGTGATAAAACTGATATTTTTTTCAAAACCTACAAAGACATATTTTGCTTGAAGAATATTTACTGAAATATCAACCTGGAGACAATTACAATTACAAATAAAAATTTCATCAAAAGGTGCTCCATGGCCTATTTTAGCATTTTTGTGGCATTTATAAGGAAGATTTTCTCTTGTAACAAAAATATGTCAACTCAAACCAAAATCATATTTTCGCAAAGATATTACGAAGATTGCTCAATGGTAAGTACAAAGTTTCATTTTTGTTTGAGGTGTCATATTCTTATGACAAGAGAAAATCTTCCCTATAAATGCCGCAAAGATACAGCAATAGGCCAGGAAAATTATTTTCATAAATCATCAATTCAGTTATATTCAGAACCCCATACTACCCAATTGGACCAATAGTGGGTCATCTCGACCACAAAACGTCTGCTCCTCGCCCTTGCCCCATATTTCCACGACCCACCAGTCCAGTCGCAGGCTCCTCTACGAGTGCTTCACTATGATACCCCCCGCACCCTATTCGGACCATAAGCGTTCCATCTCGAGGTTAAAACGGCCATTCCCATGTATTTTTCCCTCAATTCCCTGTCTACGCAACCGCGCCATAGCCTCTACTTCTACTCCCCACCAGTCCTGTCTGACGCTACTCTACGAGTGCTGCACCAAGACGCCTAACACTACTCATTACGACCGAGTGGTCCCTCAGTCAATCAGACGCACTCCCAAAATGCCGGATTTCGCTACTACTCATACTGATGACGTCACCAGTGACGTAACTGATGGCACAGACATCATCGAATGTGGTCTACACCGCAGGAGCTTCAATATAAGACCATGCACGCACTATTTGGATGCGACATAGCCCATCAAGCTCTTAAATACACCCTTGTTCTGGTCCAAAATGTCCACTGGTGGATATCGTAACATGTACATAACACAACGCATGTTCTCTATCAGTCCACATGTTGATAGTACATATAAAAATCTTCTCTGTAAACACACGTACCTAATATTACGGAGTTTGACATCGAACATTAAATTTACGTCTGTTTTGGGCATTTTCGTATGTATTTCAGCCTGCATTTTTTATATATGATCTTAGACTCCTTGAACCAGAATAATATTTGGCTGTGATGTTACGGCATCTACGAAAACATTTATTACTGGTTCAAGGTGTCCCATTTCAATATATTGAACAATCCATACTAAAACGTATACGAAAAGGCCAAAAACGCTCGTTTCTATGAATTTTCACTATTGTGCGTTAGTTCGTGTTCCTATATGCTTCGTATCTTCAAACAGCTACATGGACAGCGAGAGCATGTTTATGGTTTTCACCAGTACATGTATGTGTCTTATCATGGTTCTCTTTCTCTGAACAGCTACATGGACAGCGAGAGCATGTTTATGGTTCTCACCAGTACACGTATGTGTCTTATCATGGTTCTCTTTCTCTGAACAGCTACATGGACAGCGAGAGCATGTTTATGGTTTTCACCAGTACATGTATGTGTCTTATCATGGTTCTCTTTCTCTGAACAGCTACATGGACAGCGAGAGCATGTTTATGGTTCTCACCAGTACATGTATGTGTCTTATCATGGTTCTCTTTCTCTGAACAGCTACATGGACAGCGAGAGCATGTTTATGGTTCTCACCAGTACATGTATGTGTCTTATCATGGTTCTCTTTCTCTGAACAGCTACATGGACAGCGAGAGCATGTTTATGGTTCTCACCAGTACATGTATGTGTCTTATCATGGTTCTCTTTCTCTGAACAGCTACATGGACAGCGAGAGCATGTTTATGGTTTTCACCAGTACATGTATGTGTCTTATCATGGTTCTCTTTCTCTGAACAGCTACATGGACAGCGAGAGCATGTTTATGGTTCTCACCAGTACATGTATGTGTCTTATCATGGTTCTCTTTCTCTGAACAGCTACATGGACAACGAGAGCATGTTTATGGTTTTCACCAGTACATGTATGTGTCTTATCATGGTTCTCTTTCTCTGAACAGCTACAAGGACAGCGAGAGCATGTTTATGGTTCTCACCAGTACATGTATGTGTCTTATCATGGTTCTCTTTCTCTGAACAGCTACATGGACAGCGAGAGCATGTTTATGGTTCTCACCAGTACATGTATGTGTCTTATCATGGTTCTCTTTCTCTGAACAGCTACATGGACATCGAGAGCATGTTTATGGTTTTCACCAGTACATGTATGTGTCTTATCATGGTTCTCTTTCTCTGAACAGCTACATGGAAAGAGTGAACATTTATATGCTTCTTTACCAGTATGGTTTCTTTCGTGCTTCTTTGAGATAAAAGATGAGATAAGATTTGAGCTTAGATTTAAATCGCGAGGATGAGAATATAGATCTGAGCGGAGAGGGAAGTTTGTTCCATTCCCGTGGTCCTGCTACTCTCAAGGTATGGAAAGAAGAATTTGAGTTATAGAAGGGTCTGTAGAGGTTAATTTGCTGGTTCCTTGTTTGATATCGATGCACTGCAGAAAGTCTCGTAAAATAATTTTTAAGGCGTTTCGGTATAATTTCAGGGTGATAGATAAAAGTATGTACAAAACTTAGGGAAACATATAGGTTAAGTTTAGTTAGGGGCAGGATTTTTAATTTCGAAAAGAGAGGTTGCTTATGGTCACGTTTATTGGATGAAGTGAGAACTCTTATTACGCGTTTCTGTAGTACAATTAACGGGTTAAGATGAGTAGTGTAAGTATTGCCCCAAAGAATGTTACAATAAGACAAATAGGGATATATCATAGAATAATACAGAATATAAAGTTTTTTTATATGATTAATAACTCCTGTATTTCTTGAGATGTTTTTGCAGATATAATCTATGTGAGTTGTCCAACTTATTTTATTATTCAGGATGATGCCAAGGAATTTAAAGTTACGAACCTCTTCAATTTCTTGGCCGGCTATTTCTAGTTTTGGGACTTTTCTCAAGCGTTGTATTTTACTTGAGCTAACTATCATATATTTAGTTTTTTTAACCTTTAAAGATAAGCGATTTGCACAGAACCACGTGTGAAGTTTTTGCAGTTCGTCGGACATAATTCGAGCAGCATCAGCCAAGTCTTTGGAAGAACAAACTGCATTCGTGTCATCAGCAAAAAGGATCAGTTTGAGATACTCTGTTACGTTATTAATATCATTATATATAACAAGAATAAAAGCGGTCCAAGGATAGATCCCTGTGGTACACCGCATGTGATATCGGTAGGAGAAGAGATTATATTATTATACGAAACAGACTGTGTCCTACCAGACAGGTAGCTTCTGAACCAGTTATTGGACGACCCGCGGAAACCGGTGTGATATAGTTTTGAGATTAAAATATCATGATTGACTGTATCAAACGCCTTGGATAGATCCAGAAATATAGCTATGCTGTAATTTTTTGATTCTTTTGAAGCCACCAAGTCATCGTAGAGAGATATCGCAGCCTGTGAAGTGGAGTGATTAGACCTATATCCGAATTGGTTCTCATTCTTTTCCAGAAAAGTGAGCATCATGTTTACCGCAATTTTTTCTAGGATCTTGCTAAAGCACGGCAGGACTGATATTGGTCTATAATTCTCAAATAACATGGACTCGCCACATTTAAAGATTGGTGTAACCTTTGCATATTTCAGACAATCAGGTACCATCCCAAGTTTGAAAGACAGGTTTATGATATGAGCAAGGGGAACAGAGACAGAAGAAGCTACAAGTTTTACAATGGACATAGAAATACCATCCAACCCCGGTGCGGCCGATTTCAAGCCCACAATAACATTCTGAACATCATTTGGAGTTGTTGATGAAAATTCAAAACTTTCAGCCGGTGCAGTGCCAAGGAATTCACCAAACGTTTCTGGAACTGGAGGAATTTTTTAGTCTAAATTAGACGCTAGTGAGCTAAAAATATTCGTTAAATTTATTAGCAATGGTAAGACTGTCGGTTTCCTCTTCACCATTAATTGAAAATCTTTTAGGTAGAGACGCGTTTTTCTTCCGATTCATCAGCTGGTTTAATATTTTCCAAGTTCCTTCAATGTCCTGGTTGCACTGGTTGAATTTATTGTCGAAGTAGTTCTTTTTTGAAAGCCGAATAGTATGATTTAATTTGTTCCTGTAGATCTATATTCTGTATGTGCATTGTCGTCCCGATTGCAAAGATACACTCGATATAAGCGATTTTTTTCATGGATAGAAGCAAGTATTCCATGGGTTATCCATGGTTTAATAATGCGCTTAGAAGATGCCCGGATTGTATTCACTGGAAAGCAATCATTATACACTAAGTTAAACTCGGCCAGAAAATTGTCTAACGCAACACTACAGTCATCTTCACGAACTACAGTATCCCAATTTATATCTTTCATTCTCAGAGCAAATTCTTCCTTTTTTCTGGGCTAACTCGTCGATAGGTTATGTTAGAACGCGGGGGATTATATTCCTGCGTGGACTGTAGTAAATGCAAAATCGGGAAGTGGTCAGTTATGTCTGTTAAAAATATTCCTGATAGGAGATTATCTTCATGAATATTTATAAAAATATTATCTATGAGCGTTGCTGTATGCGAATTGACTCTGGTAGGTTTAGTAATCTGTGGGAAAAAAATACTGCGATTTCATGATTCCAAGAAAATCTTACGATGGGCTATGGATTTCAGTTTCGAATAAGTCGATATTGAAATCGCCCATGAGAATACATTTATTCCGGTCTATGTCAGGTGTTTTAAGCAAAGAAGATAGATGATTGTTGAAAGCATTAACATTTTTACCAGGGGGTCGGTAGAATATACCAACTAATAATTTGGTATCGTTGAAGATCAGTTCTAGGAAGAATGTTTCAAATTCGCCATCATTGTCAAGAAATGATAAGTCATTCCGTATTTTACACGATTTAATAGAATCCTTAACATATAGGACAAGACCCCCACCCTTTCTCTTACTTCTCGATGATGGAAATGATGTATATCCAGGAATCTCAAATAACTTTTCAGTCGAGGGATCTAACCAGCTCTCAAAAAAACCTAGAACAGAGAAACTGTGCTTCAAATTATGGATAAATCCTGTAATTTCTGAGAAGTGTTTTTTAAGACTCCTGGTATTCATATGTAGAAACGAAAGGGA
>JAVTVY010049572.1:0-22244 GCA_036873755.1 Hanleya hanleyi
AATACGTTGAACCGAAAAACAGTTGAACGTATACTCGGTCGGGAATAATTTTGACCACAACAGTATTACGTCTTTCATTTTTGATAACTTCTATGATTGTTTCTGACTGTTGATAGGCTATTTTATGAGCGAAGATAGTAATATGCCATCAAAATAAGTGCATAACAGCGAAGTTTCCCAAATCGACACGCGTTATTAACGACTTGGACATTCAGTTTTAAGCATAACCACATGGTTTATTTGGAAAAGTCTGCAGAATTTAACTTAATATTACTAAGAAAATTACTCCCTGTTCTCAGACATTCATATCCCATTGTTTCGGTCATGTTGGTGTCGTTTTAACATGCACGGAGTTTCATGTGGTTGAACGTATAACCAGTTATAGGTTGAACGTAGAACCAATAATAGGTTCAACGTTTACGCCCAAGCTAGTATCATGTGGTTATACGTAGAACCAGTTATAGGTTGAAAGAAGAACCAATAACAGGTTGAACGTTTACCTCCATGCAAGTATCAATATATGCTTGAATTCGAACTGAAAACGTTCAACCAGATTCCGGGTAAACGTTTACTGTCATTAAAAATTGGTTCAACGTTGAACTGATAACAGGTTGAACATTTACTCCCTGAAATTGGCCGTTTTTACAGTGCATTCTCTTGCTCCCTGTCGTTTTATTCAGGACGAGAATGCAGGAACGCTATCGTCTTCCATACTTCGGGAATAGTGCAGTCTGAACATCAACGGCTGCTCAGGGATACAGGTAGTCTACCGCACTTCTCGTCAAATTTCACCGTTCTGTGTTGTAACCACCATTGCTGAGAACCGCCTCGAAAGGAGGATGCTGTTGATCACATTCTGACCGATGAATATACAGCCTTATATACGCGTCGATTTTTATTTCATATGTATGTCTTATACGAATTGAATGCGAATTTGGTTCGAGTTCCAAATATGCACAAAGAAGTAACACAAAACATACAAAATAACATGAATAGCTTTTAACAGGGGTTGGGTTTAATTTCAGAAAAGTTTCACTGTGTCATTAAATTATAATACTGAAATCATCGGGAAAGGGTGCTGTTGTGAAACATTTGTCGTTCTTTCATTAGACAGACACGGTTCAAAGGAGAGCTCCTTTTCTTGGAGTAGAAGGAATAGTGCAAGCAATATTTTTGATACTTAGTTAACAATCACAAATCTTAATAAATTAATATCCTACCAATGCTTCAGAATCGCATATGTCGCTTTGTAGGATCTTACTGTTTTCAATTGAGTTTGGTGTTCAGAGCGCTCAGGTCGTGAATATTTAATTGTCTTATGACATCCCGGCCGCATTTTAACTACTTTACTTGCAGTCGGGGAGGGAGATATAGGGTCATCGTTTCCGCTTTAATCCAAGATTTACGCCAAGGACCAGTCCATAATTCTACACCACATGATGGTGTCAACCTGGCTGGAGGGCACGTACAACATAAAATACCCCGCCAGCGTGTGACTCGGCCGAGCCAACCAGAAAGCACCTATACCATTATGTTGCCTTCAAAGCACTATGAAGAGCTCTCGGGATTGGTTCACACTCGCGTTACTGCAAGCCGGTTAGATCCTGCAAGCGACATACCCAAATGGGGAAGCAGATAGGATTTAATTTTAATTAAATTGAACAAATGTTGACACAGTCTAGTCTACCCACCAATTATTGCCGCCCGTCCGAATCTTTATGAGTCGATTACGCTGATTGGACAACAATAGGGCCAAGTGAGCAACGATAAAGAAACACTTATTGAAGAAAGGGAAATACTTGCCTCTGGCAAACGTTTGGAACTTCGTCTTGGCAGTGGTTTGTCGCCAAATATTATTGGATCAATTTGACCACTCGATGGATGGAAACATTCAAATTAATATAAATGTAATACGTTCAATTACCATCTGTCATCAGGTTAGCATAATAAAAGAATTCCTTTTTTAGACTTCTCCACTTTTCTATACCAAATTATCAATGATTCAAGTAAATCCTTTTAAATGTGGGCGCTCCTTGTCGTCTCGTGTTTATAGAGATTTAATTTATATTTAATGTCATTTTGTTAAACATCTTAACGATATTTTCTTTAGTCGTCTACGTTGGAGCTAGTAAAAACTCAATAGTTCGCTCCGCATAATTTTTTTGTAGCTTTATAATAAACTGAACGCAGCAAGGTGACTGCCATTACTCCGTGATACTGATAATATATGACGCTTGAAATAACGTTATAATTCTCTCCATACCATTGTAAAAGTGTCCGAATGATCATTTTGGACAATATTTATTTCCTGTTTCTCTCGTTCAATTTGGATATTGTTTTTCATCTATCAGATCTGCGAAGATTGATCGTGTCAAGGTGAAATTATTTTTAAATATATGTGCCCCGAATTAACTCTGAATAAACTACAGACAACATTGAATTAAATCCACCTTGTGTTGAAATATATTTATCTTTGACGTACCGTCCCAAACTGGATGTAGCCAGTCAAAAGCAAACCCAATAATGAATCATGTAATCTATATGGTTGAGGGAGAATCTTGCAGCATCAGAAATACCAAGCGATGATTCCGTGGCAAGTTTACCAAATATTGTGTCACAGAATATTCCCTCAACAAATGATACCACGATAATTAAATGATTGAAGTAACAGATCTCCTATTCTAAAACTAATTGTATTACAGTTAACACGTATATATGCATTCTGTACAGTGTTCGACCATTATTCCCAAACGTCTGGCGCGTGTAGTCCTACAATCATCCAGTATTGTATACGCTGGTCTGTTGATGCATATCAATATTCCGGGAGCACAATGGTACTCGTTAAGGCATTCTGGAATACTACTGCAATGATGTCTGAATTTGGTCATATGTCCAAAATATGGATAACAGGTGAGGTAATAATTGTACTTTGATAAGGTATTATTTATGTCTACCACCAGCTTGCAAAATTTCAAAGGCATACCTTCCCGAATGTAGCTATCACAATACAAATTGATTCACGTCACCAAAATTCTATAGCCATGCATTTTGTCAATTTGCTGTAAAAATACATAAATTCCTCTAAGACAAATATAAAGTGTCATTTATCATAATTGTTATCTTTCTCACAATTTTTATCTTTATAAAAATAGATGGTGCCATTTGTCACAAATGTTCGCTCATTTCGATGTATTTTCCGTTCTTCGTCCAAAAGAAAATGTACTTCATCAGATAATAACAGTGTCGCTTGCATCTCCTAATGTTATGGAACCATTAGCCCCTATGTGAAAAATGACAAAACTTGGGAAATATAATTCTGAACAAGATATCGACAATCTACCCATCATTGGTTTATTCATCTTTAAGTTCAAGCATTATGTATTTCGTGACTTATCTTCACCCATGAGTACTAGATTTTCACAGATAAATGAATACCGCAAAATTCGTCCCAACTTTATTACCCGTATATGATACAAATGGTAAGCTACTAAGCTACATAATCCACACGAAGGGCATCGGTGACTTTGGGATCAAAGACAAAATTTGGCTTTACACAGCGTTTTCTAGTTTTCTTCTCCTAAAAATCTATGACTGCTGATTAAGCCTTGTTTCAACGGTAAAGACGGGTTTTTGAAGTTCACCGACACCCGTATTTCCGATTGCTTTTCTCGTGATGGAGCGAGAAGGCACCAAATGGTTTATTCTCGTGTTATCGCATTCTTTCGCTCTCTCGCATTTCCTACAGAGCGAGAATGTGAGCCGCGAGTGGTCGCTATCCATTTGCGTACACTTCGCCATCCATAAGATGGCTTGCGGATCGTGTGTCCCTATTATTGTGGGGCGATATCCGATATTTTATAGTATACTTCAACTTCAACTTTATTTCACCCTGGTCACGTTGTGACAAAAGAGGTTACAATATGTACAGTTTTGAGAACAGAGGTGGTCTAATTTTATCAAACAAGAACAAAAATACATGATCCAAATACGTAGATCTGGAATATATGTTCGAACGTGTAGGTATATGAACAATTTGGTGCGATGCACCGCATTAAAGTGCAATAATTTGTTTTAAATATATACTTTTATGAAGTTGTATGACAATTATTTGAATAATATATACACAATATACAGCACGAGTAATGGTTATAAATAATCGTGATAAATATCCCATCAACGGTCCCAACCCATATGAAAAATATAAAGCAACCCGCATATAAATAGGGAGCGCCGATAGGACACCGATTCTCAAAGATTTGCATAATATAGTATACTGTGCGGTCTTATCCCGCGGACAATAGGCTCCAGAAATCTGATAAATCTTTTCATATCAGTTCTGAAACATATATTGTCCGCGGGGCTTACAAAAGATACATATATGAATTTAGCTGATTGGCCTGTAAAATCACGTGGTGTTGATATCTGGGGATTCCCCTTCTAGTTGCCGTAAAGAGGTGGAAAGTAGATACCACTTCTCCAGGGTATGTCTTACCGCGTTTTGATGACCTAGAGCGTTACAGGTTGGCCGCTAGCGTCTTCCATACTTTGGGGATAGCGCAGTCTGAACATCAGCGTTCATTACATGTAAGGTTCGAAGCAGAGCCCCTTCCGCAGAGAAGAAGAAATAATGCAAGAAATAATTTTGATACTAAATATAAACAATTACAACTGTTGACACAGTCTATCCTTCCGCCCGTCCGAACACCTTTATGAGTCGATTAACCTGATTGGACAACAATAGGGCCACGTGAGCAACGATTAAGAAACACTTATTGAAGAAAGGGAAATACTTGTCTAGCAAATGTTTGCAACTTCGCCTTGGCAGTGGTTTGTCGCCAAATATTATTGCATCAATTTGACCACTCAATGGGTGGAAGCATTCAAATTAATCCGACTTTTATTTGTTAATATAAATGTATTTTCGTCAATTACCATCTGTCATCGGGTTATCATAATAAAATAATTCCCTCACTGGATTTCTGGACTTTTCAATGCCAAATTATAATTGATCCAAGTAAATCTAATTTAACGTATTCTTATTTGTAATATTCTATATTTATAGCTTATAATTCTGCGAGTTCCCTATCGCATCGTGTTTATAGAGCTTTAATTTATATTTAAGATCATGTTGTTAAGCATTTTAAGGATAATGTCTCCTTTGGTACATGGCAGTGTGACTAACGGCACAGGACCTACGAAGTAGGGGAGGAATTAGTACTCCCGACGCGAACTGAACTCTTGGACACCCCCTTCCCCCACCCACTAAGTTGGAATCCTGCCTACATTAAGATCAGAATCACCAGTGATTTTCATCAAAAATCACCTGAAATTTTCATCAAAAGTAGGTCAGCTCAGAACTTGCTGGTAACAGTCCCCTAATGTAACTTCATGCCAAAAATCAAGGTTCTAATGTCATGGTTCTCCTTATTCTGCCGACGAAAGGATTCGGATGGACTCACTCACTCACTCAATCATTACCGGACAATTTGCAAATGAGAGCCCACTTCGTAGGAAAATGTACTCAAATCTACCTATTTTATGTAGTGATCTGCTTTGGACGTAGCAAAAACTGAATAATTCGCTCCGCATAAATTTTCATTTTTCCAGCCCATATAATAAATTGAACGCAGCAAGGTGACTGACATTATATACTCCGTGATACTGATAATGTATGACGCTTGAAATAACGTTATAATTCTCTCCATACCATTGTAAAAGTGTCCAAATGATCATTGTGGCCAATGTTTATGCGTGTTTCTGCTCGTTCCATTTGGATATTATTTTTCATTCAGTATATCTATCAGTAGATATGCGAAGATTACTCGTGTCAAGGTGGAATCATTTTTAAATATATGTGTCCCTAATTTACTACAGGGAAGTAAACAATAGATAATATTGAATTAAAGCCACCTTGTGTTGAAATACCGTTCCAAATTGCATGCATGTTGAATATTTTGTGTACAGTAATGGTGTCAAATTGAGCCAATCAAAAGAGAGCATAATAATGAATCATTTAATCCTCATGGTTGATGGAGAATCAGAAATACCAAGCGAGGACTCCGTGGCCCGTTCCATGTCGCGTTTACTCAATTGGGAAGTCCAACTTGAGAGAGAACGAAGGAGCTGCTGCTCAACTTTCCTTCCCTCCGGTGACTGGCTAGGGCCAAGATTCCCTCCCTCCGGTGACTGGCTAGGGGAAAGATTTGTATGCTTTAGCATTGCCGAAAGTTCGTTTTGGTGAATATATTTTTTTCTGTTCGCTGAAAATTTTGAAACTTTCGTATGTTTTATGAAATGAATATCGTCACCAAAATACGTCAAAAACAGCGATCAGGAAAATTTAGTGTTAGATTTATGGAGATTTTTCCATATTCGTCAATATTCCTGCCCCGAATGCTGAGGGGGGAACAGCTTGTATGTCCATATTTTAGAACGGTACGAGAGGAATTATTACCCAGAAAATACTGTAGTAATCCAGATACGTTCAAAATGTTATGTTTAGTGAGCAGTAAAATATTTTAAAAGAAGTGCAAATGATATAATGTAGATAGAATTGTTATGTAAAGGTAGACTACGGTCCCCGCCTGAGGAATTTAAATTCCCCGTCACTGTAAATATAATGTTTCTGATTTATATTTTATTACTCTGTACCTTTGTATCTAAGGTGACGAGAATAAACTTACTTACTTACTAACAGATGCCTGTGACGGGCGTGGACTTCCCTAATATTGTTTTACAGAATATTCCCTCAGCAAATGGTACCTCGATAACTAAATGATTGTAGTAACAGATTTCCTATTCTAAAACTAATTGTATTAGAGTCAACACGTATATATGTATTCTGTACAGTGTTCCACCATTATTCCCAAACGTCTAGTGTGTGTAGTCCTACAATCAGCCAGTCTTGTATATGTCGATATGCGCATTTGGCTCTATACCGGGAGCACAATGGTATTCGTTAAAGCATTTTGGAATACTATTGGAATGACGTCTGAAATTGGACATATGTCCAAAATATGGATAACAGGTATGTCTACCACCAATTTACAAACTTTCAAAGGCATAAGTCCCAGAATGTCGCTATCACAATCCAAATTTATATGTATCCAATTCTATAACCATACATTTGTCACTTTGGATGAGAAATACATAAATTTCTCTGTGACAGATCTACAAGTATAAATTATCATTTATCATAATTATTATCTTAATCAAAATTGTTGTCTTCATAAAAAAGTAAAGTGTCGTTTATCAGAAATACTATTTTTTTAGTTGCGGGAAGGGTGGGCAAAGGGGATGGCGATTTTAACAAGGCCTTGGCTTAGTTTGGTGTATTTTCCGTTTTACGTCCGGAATAAAATGATAGTTTCGCATATCATAATAATATGGAAACATTTGCCCAAATTCTTAACAAGATAACAACAATCACCCATAATTGGCTTATTCATCTTCATTTTCAAGCATTACGTGTTTCGTCACTAATCTTCACCCATGAGTACTAGATTTTCACAGATTAAAGAATACCACAAAATTCGTCCCAACTTTATTACCCGTATATATGATACAAATGGTAAGCTACTAAGCTACATAATCCACACGAAGAGCATCGATGACTTTGGAATCAAAGAAAAAATTTGCCTTTACACAGCGTTTCTAGTTTTCTCTTCCCTAAAACACTATGACCGCTGATTAAGCCTTGTTTCATGGTAAAGAAGGGTTTTTGAAGTTCACCGACACCCGTATTTCCGATCGCTTTTCTCGCGATGGACCGAGAAGGCACCAAATGGTTTATTCTCGTGTTATCGCATTCTTTCGCTCCCTCGCGGTTTCTACAGAGCGGGAATGTGAGACCGCGAGTGGTCGCTATCCATTTGCGTACACCTCGCTATCCATAAGGTGGCTTGCGGATCGTGTGTCCCCATTATTGCGGAGCGATATCCGATATTTTAAAGTATAATGTTCGGTCTTATCCGGGGGACAATTGGCTCGAGAAATCTAATAAATTACAGTCTTTTCATACCAGTTCTGAAACATATATTGTCCGCGGGGCTTACAAAAGATACATATATGAATTTAGCTGATTGGCTGACCATATCACGTGGTGTTGATATCTGGGGATTCCCCTTCTAGTTGCCGTAAAGAGATGGAAAGTAGATACCACTTCTCCAGGGTATGTCTTACCGCGTTTTGATGACCAAGAGCGTTACAGGTTGGCCGCTATCGTCTTCCATACTTTGGGGATAGCGCAGTCTGAACATCAGCGTTCATTACATATAAGGTTCGAAGCAGAGCCCCTTCCGCAGAGAAGAAGAAATAATGCAAGATATAATTTTGATACTAAATATAAACAATTACAAATGTTGACACAGTCTATCCTACCGCCCGTCCGAATACCTTTATGAGTCGATTACTCTGATTGGACAACAATAGGGCCACGTGAGCAACGATTAAGAAACACTTATTGAAGAAATGGAAATGTTTGTCAAGCAAATGTTTGGAACTTCGCCTTAGCAGTGGTTTGTCGCCAAATATTATTGCATCAATTTGACCCTTCTATGGATGACGCATTCAAATTAATCCGACTTTTATTTGTTAATATAAATGTCTTACCGTCAATTACCATCTGTCATCGGGTTAGCATAATAAAATAATTCTCTCACTGCCATACACTTCTGGACGTTTCAATGCCAAATTATAATTGATCCAAGTAAATCCAATTTAACGTATTCTTATTTGTAATATTCTATATTTATAGCTTATAATTCTGTGAGCTCCCTATCGTATCGTGTTATAGAGCTTTAATTTATATTTAAGATCCTGTTGTTAAGCATTTTAAGGATAATGTCTCCTTTGGTACATGGCAGTGTGACTGCATCAAAAATAGCCTGAAATTTTCATCAAAAGTAGGTCAGCTCAGAACTTGCTGGTAACAGTCCCCTAATGTAACTTCATGCCAAAAATCAAGGTTCTAGTGTCATGGTTCTCCTTATCCTGCCGATGAAAGGATTCGGATGGACTCACTCAATCATTACCGGACAATTTGCAAATGAGAGCCTACTTCGTAGGAAAATGTACTCAAATCTACCTATTTTATTTAGTGATCTGCTTTGGACGTAGCAAAAACTGAATAATTCGCTCCGCATAAATTTTTATTTTTCCAGCCTATATAATAAATTGAACGCAGCAAGGTGACTTCCATTACTCCGTGATACTGATAATATATGACGCTTGAAATAACGTTATAATTCTCTCCATACATTGTAAAAGTGTCCAAATGATCATTGTGGCCAATGTTTATGCGTGTTTCTGCTCGTTCCATTTGGATATTGTTTTTCATTCAGTATATCTATCAATAGATATGCGAAATTACTCGTGTCAAGGTGGAATCATTTTTAAATATATGTGCCCCTTATTTACTTTAGGGAAGTAAACAATGGACAATATTGAATTAAAGCCACCTTGTGTTGAAATATTTTTATTTCTGACATACCGTCCCAAATTGGACGCATGTTGGATGTTTTGTGTACAGTAATGGTATCAAATTGAGCCAATCAAAAGAGAACATAATAATGAATCAATTAATCCTCATGGTTGATGGAGAATCAGAAATACCAAGCGAGGACTCCGTGGCCCGTTCCATGACTCAATTGGGAAGTCCAACTTGAGAGAGAACGAAGGAGTTGATGCTCAACTTTCCCTCACTCCGGTGACTGGCGGGCCTCGAAATCGGGGGCACCCCTTCTGATATTGTTCCCGGTGCCTCTGACGACACGTGTACCAAATTTGGTGCTTTATTCCACTCTGTCACGATGAAGTGAAAATCTGGCCTTAAGCCACCGGACTACTAGGGGCAAGCTTTGTATGCTTTAGCATTGCCGAAAGTTCGTTTTTTGTGAATATATTTGTTTCTCTTCGCTGAAAAATTCTGAAACTTTCGTATGTTTTATGAAATGAATATCGTCACCAAATACGTAAAAAAAAACAGCGGCCAGGAAAATTTAGTGTTAGATTTACGGAGATTTGTCCATATTCGTCAATATTCCTGCCCCGAATGCTGTATGTCCATAATCCAGATACGTTCAAAATGTCCATAATCCAGATACGTTCAAAATGTTATGTTTAGTGAGCAGTAAAATATTTAAAAAGAAGTGCAAAAGATATTATGTAGATAGAATTGTTATGTAAAGGTAGACTACGGTCTTCGCCTGGGAAATTTAAATTTTCCGTCACTGTAAATATACTGTTTCTGATTTACATTTTATTACTCTGTACCTTTGTATCTAAGGTGATGAGAATAAACTTACTTACTAACAGATGCCTGCGACAGGCGTGGACTTCCCTAATATTGTGTTACAGAATATTCCCTTAACAAATGGTACCTCGATAATTGAATGATTGTAGTAACAGATCTCCTATTGTAAAACTAATTGTATTATATAGTCAACATGTATATATGTATTCTGTACAGTGTTCGAACATTATTCCCAAACGTCTGGCGCGTGTAGTCCTACAATCAGCCAGTCTTGTATATGCCGATATGCGCATTTGGCAAAATATCGAGAGCACAATGGTACTCGTTAAAGCATTTTGGAATACTATTGGAGTGATGTCTGAATTTGGTCACATGTCCAAAATATGAATAACAGGTGAGGTGATTGGGGGGAAGGGAATTGTACTTTGATCAGCTATTATTTATGTCTACCACCAATTTACAAACCTGCAAAGGCATGATTACCCGAATATCGCTATCACAACACAAATTTATTCCCGTCTCCAATTCTATATCCATATATATCCATCACTTCGGATGAGAAATACATAAATTTCTCGGTGACCGATATACAAGTATAAATTATCATTTATCGTAATTATTATCTTTATCAAAATTGTTGTCTTCATAAATTATATAAAGTTTCGTTCATCAGAAATGATATCCTTTTTCTTGCGGGAAAGACGAGGAGAGGGGGTAGCGATTTTGACAAAGCGTTGGCTTAGTTTGGTGTATTTCCGTTTTACATCCGGAATAAAATGACAGTTTCGCATATCATAATAGTATGGAAACATTTGCCCTTAATTCTTAACAAGTTATCGCCAATCACCCATAATTGGCTTATTCATCTTCAGTTTAAAGTATTGCGTATTTCGTCACTAATCTTCACCCATGAGTACTAGATTACAACACATATAAGGGAAGTGGGAAGAGGTGCCGACATACTAACAGAGTCACATGGCTTTACAGTACAGTCTTCTGGTTAACCTATTCTAAAGCACATACCAAGAATCTAACGATTCGTGATATGTGTCGTATCTCAGGTACGCTTTTATTGTACCTGTTCATGTGGCAACTTGGATGATATGACCACACGGCCCCTAGCACCGGCATAAGCGGTATTAGATACAAATCTATAGAGCTATGATGGAAATGCTCTGACAACTCGTTTATTGGTAATTGGTGAGCTGTGTCGCTGTCACAACTCGTACACCGGGGATTGGTGAGCTGTATCGTCGTCAGATGAAAATGACGGCACTTAACACAAAAGACTAGTCTGTAAGGCCCGATGTCGGCCACAGATTTCACAGATTAAAGAATACAACAAAGTTCGTCCCAAATTTATTACCCGTATATGATACAAATGGTAAGCTACTAAGAGACATATATCTACATTAAAGGCATCGATGACTTTGGGATCAAAGACAAAATTTGGCTTTACACAGCGTTTCTACATTTCTCCTCACCAAAAAAACTGTGACTGCTGATTAAGCCTTGTTTCAGAGTAAAGAAGGGTTTTTGAAGTTTACCGACACCCGTATTTCCGATCGATTTTTTCGTTATGGAGAGGGAAGGCACCAAATGGTTTATTATCGCGTTATGGCATTCTTTCTCTCCCTCGCATTTCCTGCAGAGCGAGAATGTGAGGCCGCGTGTGGCCACTTGCCATTTGCATACACTTCGCGATCCGCAAGATGGCTTGCGGATCGTGTGTCCCCATTATTGCGGAGCGATATCCGATATTTTATAGTATACCGTTCGGTCTTGTCCGGCGGACAACAGGCTCGAGAAATCTGATAAATTACTGGCTTTTTAATACCAGTTCTGAAACATATATTGTCCAGGGGGCTTGCAAAAGAAACAAAAATGAATTTAGCTGATTGACTGACAAAATCACGTGATGTGGATATGTGGTCCGGAATTCTCCATATAGTTGCCGAAAATGGGTTGAAAGTAGATACCACGTTCCCAGGGTCTGTCTTACCGCGTATAGATGACCCAGACGGTTACAGGTCGGTCGCTTTCGTCTTCCATACTTTGGGGATAGTGCAGTCTAAACATCAGCGTCCATTACATTTACAAGGTTCGAAGCAGAGAGGAAGAAATAATGTGAGAAACAATTTTTATACTCAATATAAACAATTACAAATGTTGACACAGTCTGGCCTACCGCCCGTCCGAGCACCTTTACGAGTCGATTACTCTGATTGGACAACAATAGGGCCACGTGAGCAACGATAAAGAACCACTTCTTGAAGAAATGGGAATACCTGTCCAGTAAATGTTTGGAACTTGACAATAGTTTGTCGCCAAATATTATTAGATCAATTTGTCCGCTCTATGGGTGGAAACGTTCATATTAATCCGACTTTTGTTTGTTAATATAAATGTCTTACCGTTTATTACCATATGTCATCGGGTTATCATAATAAAATAATTCCCTCACTGGATTTCTGCAATTTCCAACGTCAGATTATAATTGATCCAAGTAAATCCAATTTAACGTATTCTTATTTGTAATATTCTATATTTATAGCTTATAATTCTGCGAGCTTCCTATCGTATCATGTTTACAGAGCTTTAATTTATATTTAATATCATGTTGTTAAGCACCTGAAGGATAATGTCTCCTGTAAATGTACTCAAATCTGCCTATTTTTTTAGTGAACTGTATTGGACATGGTAAAAACTCAATAATTCTGTCCGCATAAATTTCCGGTTTTTCTCCAGCCTATATAATAAACTGAAGGCAGCAAAGTGACTTCCATTACTCCGTGATACTGATAATATATCACGCTTGAAATAACTTTATAAATCTCTCCATACCATTGTAATAGTGTTCGAATGATCATTTTGGGCAATATTTATGCGTGTTACTGCTCGTTCCATTTGGATATTGTTTTTCATTCAGTATATCAATCAGTAGATATTCGAAGATTACTCGTGTCAAGGTGAAATCATTTTTAAATATGTGCGTCCCTAATTTACTACAGGGAAGTAAACAATGGATAATATTGAATTGAAGCCACCTTGTGTTGAAATATTTTTATTTCTGACATACCGTCCCAAATTGGATGCATGTTGGATATTTTGTGTACAGAAATGGTATCAAATTGAGCCAATCAAAAGAGAACATAATAATGAATCAATTAATCCTCATGGTTGATGGAGAATCAGAAATACCAAGCGAGGACTCCGTGGCCCGCTCCATGTCGCGTTTACTCAATTGGGAAGTCCAACTTGAGAGAGAACGAAGGAGTTGACGCTCAACTTTCCCTCTCTCCGGTGACTGGCTAGGGGCAAGCTTTGTATGCTTTAGCATTGCCGAAAGTTCGTTTTTGTGAATATCTTTTTTTCTCTTCGCTGAAAAATTCTGAAACTTTCGTATGTTTTATGAAATGAATATCGTCACCAAATACGTAAAAAAAAACAGCGGCCAGGAAAATTTAGTGTTAGATTTACGCAGAGTTTTTCCATATTCGTCAATATTCGTGCCCCGAATGCTGAGGGGGAACAGCTTGTATGTTCATATTTTAGAACGGTACGAGAGGATTTATTACCCAGAAAATATACTGTAATAATCCGGATAGGTTCAAAATGTTATGTTTAGTGAGCAGTAAAATTTTAAAAAGAAGTGCAAAAGATATTATGTAGATGGAATTGTTATGTAAAGGTAGACTACGGTCTCCATCTGGGAAATTTAAATTTCCCGTCACTGTAAATATACTGTTTCTGATTTACATTTTATTACTCTGTACCTTTGTATATAAGGTGATGAGAATAAACTTACTTACTAACAGATGCCTGTGACTGGCGTGGACTTCCCTAATATTGTGTTACAGAATATTCCCTTAACAATGGTACCTCGATAATTGAATGATTGTAGTAACAGATCTCCTATTGTAAAACTAATTGTATTATAGTCAACATGTATATATGTATTCTGTACAGTGTTCGAACATTATTCCCAAACGTCTGGCGCGTGTAGTCCAACAATCAGCCAATCACGTATATGTCGATATGCGCATTTGGTTAAATATCGGGAGCACAATGGTACTCGTTAAAGCATTTTGGAATACTATTGGAATGATGTCTGAATTTGGTCACATGTCCAAAATATGAATAACAGGTGAGGTGATTGGGGGGAGGGGAATTGTACTTTGATCAGCTATTATTTATGTCTACCACCAATTCACAAACCTGCAAAGGCCTGATTACCCGAATATCGCTATCACAACACAAATTTATTCACGTCTCCAATTCTATATCCATATATATCCATCACTTCGGATGAGAAATACATAAATTTCTCGGTGACAGATATACAAGTATAAATTATCATTTATCATAATTATTGTCTTTATCAAAATTGTTGTCTTCATAAAAAAGTAAAGTGTCGTTTATCAAAAATGATATTTTTTTTAGTTGCGGGAAGGGAGGGCAAAGGGAATGGCGATTTTAACAAGGCATTGGCTTAGTTTTTGTATTTTCCGTTTAACATCTGTAATAAAATGAATTTCGCATATCATAATAGTATGGAAACATTTGCCTCCACACATTTCGGAAATTATAATTGTTAACAAGATATCGACAATCACCTATAATTGGTTGATTCATCTTCTGATTCAAGCATTACGTGTTTCGTAACTAATCTTCACCACACGATTTTTAACGATTAAAAGAATACCACAAATTTTATCCCAAATTTTTTACCCGTATACGATACGGATGGTAATCTACTAAGCTGCATAATCCATATGAAGGGCATCGGTGACTTTGGGATCAAAGACAAAATTTGGCTTTACGCTGCGTTTCCATTTTTCTCCTTCGTAAACAAAAAACATAGGACTGCTGATTACGTATTGTTTCCGGGTAAAGAATGGCTTTTGAAGTTCGCCGACACCCGTATTTCCGATCGCTTAGTCTCTCAGTGGCATATGTTACGGTCCCCACAGACACGGCTACGTACAGCCAATCAAATTGAGCCATATTCTGAAGTGCGAAGGTGAACAATAGCCCCGCAGACATGGAGGTGATTGGTTAACGATATATATACCTGTACAAATGTTCGTTTGCACACATAAGGCAACCCGAATCTGAAAGGTGAAATACCATTATTACAACGAGAACGATAAGTCAACTCTGGATGCGCCATCGATAAACAGTTGACTTGGTTAAATTATAAGCGTAAATTTGACCGCAAAGTTTCCGGCTCAGAATACGGAGCAGAATCCAGGCATATTGAATAACATTTCTATAGAATCTGCAGAACTTTACGATGCCGAAGGCATTCCTTGCTCACCACAAACAGAAAAGGATTGGGTCCATGTCGGACACTTCGGATTCCGATGCAGGTAATATTTTTAATAATTTCATCTTTGGGATAGTTTCTATGCACTTCATCGAAGAAATATTCTTTCCGATTCTATCTCTTGTTTATGCAATGTGTACAGTTTTTGTTTTGTTTTTTCTTTTATTTCTTCTGCATATTTTGTAAACAATTCATATTTTACAATCACATTTTAGTTGGACAATCTGGCATTTGTTCGAAGAACCTTCGAACGTCAAGTAAAATAGGCTGTTAATCTCAATATTGTCTTCGTCGCAATTATTGTCTTCGTCGCAATTGTTGGATTACATCCTATTTATTTCCGTTGTGAATATACGATAATGTTTCGAAAGTGTTATTTTTTCTCGGAATATAAAACATAAAATTGTTAAACTGGATTTAAGCCTAACGTTGTCACCTTAATTGAATGTCTTCCACAGAAATATTGGAGTGCTAATTTGGAGAAACCTCGTTTAAATCAGCACTTACACCTCAATAGCTCTAGAAGACTAAATTGGTTACGGTCGTAACGTCAAGTTTTAAAATATTGCTTTCAATACACATGATCCAGTAGATATTTTTGGTGTGTGTTTTCTAATCAGATTTATTGAGGTAGAATGACTGAGAATATCCTGCAATAACATTAATATATTTCTGTTAGCTGCAACTACTAGTATTTGAAATGTATTTTTTAAATATACTCAGTATTTTTTTTTTAATTATTATTAACTGTACGCCGTGGTTTAAAATTTCTTTTGTTGTTTTTTTTTCTGAAATAGAAATGACATCCCCGCCGAGTTTCTACAGCCCATGTTCCAGCCCTATCAGTAGCGACGACAGTCAAACTTTCGGAAGCGAAGAACAGAACAGACAAGGAAATTATTTGGACAATGCTAGATTTAGCTTTTCATCTGATCCTGTGGAATTTAAACGTTCAGAAACTTCAGCATTTAAAAAAATTGAAAAGAAAGTAAGGCTTAGTGAAGGAAACATAAATAACGGCAGCCACTTTGAACATATTCGACGAACAGGCATGATGAATACGGCCACATTGAAAGCAGACGACAGCAGAAGAGTTCATTTTCCCAGCAGAGGGTTCACATCCCACAACGGATTCCATGATTCAGTTTCTTATTTGGCTTCAACTTCTTCAAATTCCTCCCCTGCAGATGCGCTGAGTCAATCTCATTTGCCGATTTTGGGGAATGCTTCTCCGACACTGGATAACAACCCAGCTTTGTATCTACATGCAGATCCCCGCATCCCTTTTACAAACTATTTCAACAACTTGGTAAAGCTTTTGCAAAACGCTGCTGCTAAGGGTGAACTCGGTACAGTAAGATTGGTCAATTCGACTGGAGAAAACAAAAACCTCTTCAACTTCGATTGGAACACCGACATTGGTAAGGAGAACGACTGCAACGACAACGTCCCTATGACGTGCAGCGGTAACATGTCCGCAAGATGTATCCCACATTCTCCAGACTGCGTTAATACAGAAAGAAATGTTCACCCATCTCGTGACAATGTTTCTCCTGGGACGAGCGACTTTGGATTTGCAAGGGACAGAAATCTATCCATTTCCTCCACGTCCGGAACAACCAGTCCCCCTTCAGTGGGAGTAAGTCCGAGCTATGGAGGTCATTTTGTCCATTCGCCGCCATACGGGAAGACCGATACCCGTTTCTCTTTTCCCAACATGGGTTCCGTCCCCAGGGAAACTCCTGCATTGTCGCCTGATGAGACATTCGATATGACACCATCTCGAATGTTGCCTCATCCCCAGCTAATGCAAATGCAGGGCTTAGGTTATCGACGAGATATGGCGGAGAAATCAGTGCCTGCCAAAAGATACAAGTGCGACGTCTGCGGTAAAGCCTTCTCTAGATCGAATACTCTGGTCACTCATAAGGTAAGGATTAATCTTTATTATAAAACAGAGATAAAGGACAATATTTTCAACTTGTTGATAGATTTTAATCAGAGCTCGCGCGAACATCATCACGTGATTTCGTCCGGAAGACATGTGCAATATTGAAAATAAACTTAACGTACTCGTGAATTGAATGAATATTTTGGATATCACCATAAATATTCGACTTGTTGATTTGCTATAAAAGTTTCGTGAGATAAATTTGACATATTTATTGTAATATTCCCATCAGTGATGTGGTAGTAATTTTGGTATTGACATCTTAAATTCGCGTAAAGATTCATCTGTAAAGAAAAAATGATTCAGATCAACCTATAAAAGTATACAAGAATATAGTTTGTCGCGGTCTTGTTACGTCATTTGTTTGTACTAACCGCAACCTATATATGTCTTAATTTGATCCGCGAACGCAACGTAAATGGATTTCCACAGGTAATTCTCTTAAATTATAAAAACAAAATTACCTTATGGAACACCACGGAAGTTAATCCCATAGAGTCGGTGCCAAATCCTGTTAGACCAACACCAGACTATATTTATTTTCTTGCCCTGAGTATGCTTAGAAAGAGGTAATCTTATAATTGGTTTATTGTGCCGCCAGTATAATTAAAATAAAACCAATCGTAAATGCGTATAATCGCGTTAGATGAAGAGGTGTTTCATAAATATTAAGTTAATAAATTATATTGTATGGTCTCGGTTTACGGTAATAGACGTGTTCCCATTTGCTCATATGAAAATAATCGCATTTGCTCCAACATTAATCTGATAAACATATTTTTTTATACCTTGAGGACGGTACAATGGATTGGCAAGTTATACTCTCGAACTATAGATGTTTCCTGACCTTCATTTTGATGTGTACTTAGCTAATTTGCTTGTTAATCTTGTTTGCAGACCATTTTCAAGACTAATGATGGAAAGTAGCATTTTAGTGTCAATATTTTCTCATTCATAGCTAAACGATGAATTTACTGGACAACTGTGATTTGTTCAGGCAAGTTCCATTACCATAACTGAATTACATTTATTAATACCAGTCGATGGTAATTGACACTGTAGTATTCTTTTATCTTCTTTAATCCTGCAACAATTTTTTGACAAATTTGCAAGAAGGTTTTTAATCTAATATTTAGTTGTGCCGGTACTGTGCAGTAAGTTATAATTTTAACAAATCGAATTATTTCTTGTCATGTTTATAATGCTCAGTGGATCGAAGAATAACGGTCATAAGGTGTAAGGGCGGTAGAAACCTAAATAATCGACGGGGAAACATTGCACCTTGTCGTATACCAATACAATACAATACAATACAATACTTTATTCCGCTCAGACCACGAATTGTGGTATATGAGGATACATACAGATAAATAATATAAAAATGGCGATTTACCACATTGTGTCCGCTAACGATCATTTACCGCCTACGGCCAAATCCTTGTGTCTGAAAACTACTATTTATTGTCTTTCACAAATACAAATGCAAATATATACACACTTCAGGACAACGTTTGTGCTAAAACGCTTCTTGTTTGCCGGCTACTCGATAACTGTATTTATATTGGCACTGTGTGCGTATGTCGCGCGTGTATCGAACCATGCAAATACGCTCTTGTTTTATTTAATTTACAAATAGAACGTTATATGCTCACACAATAGTCGAATCATACCCTTATGCTTCTCTGGCGTGTTGGAAATATATTATGCAACCAAATGCTTGGGATAATATGATACCTTGATGATGAAAACGGACGAAAACTTAACAATGTGAATACTTAATAACTCCAAATTTCTAAATAATTCTGATATAAATTTTATAATTTTATATACGAAATCAATTTTATTTATTTGAAATTCCACGGCTAATTTATCGAAATTTTGCGTTTTGCTCATGAGTATACGGGAAGGAAGACAACATAATATGATCCTTTGTGTTGCCGTCTCTTGCATCGGGGTAATTAAAAAAAATATTCTACTCGAACATATTATGTCCTACCAATATTTGCGATGCAAGTTACGATACGTTAAAGATATTATTAAATATGAATTTATTTTCTTATAGCGGATCCACACTGGGGCGAAGCCATTCAAATGTGAGATATGCGGCCGTGCCTTTCGACAGCCAGGGAATCTGACCCGCCATCGATTAACACACACCACAGTCAAACCATACGTCTGTCCACAGTGCAACAAAGCATTCAACAGAGCGTCTAACCTTCATACGCACATGCGCACTCATACCAACTTCAAACCATTCATCTGTACGTACTGCGGTAAAGGTTTCAACCAAAAGATGGACCTTAAAATTCACTGCTATACACACACTGGAAAGGTGAGTTTTTTCATTTGAGAAAAAAACACACTTTAAGTTATATTTTTCACGTACGAAATATTATCTGAGAATTTTACAGCCACTCCCTTACACTTCTACTCAACAAATGAATTAACATTTTACGCAAATAAAAAGCGTTTCCTTACGAACAACTTGCTGGACGCTTGTTCAAAATCTGAGCATCCTATGTTCAAATATGAACGCGGTGTATAACGTATCGTCCAATATCGTTACCTATTTCTAGTTTACACTAATGTATCACGGTATTTTTATGAGAATATTTCAATTATTAATTTCATTAAAAATGGTGACAATGTCAGTTTCAATTACATCATAATCACACAATGCTATTCCATGGATAACAACATCTTTATTGCTGTGAAGCTGACGATTCGTTGGAGATACTTCCAACTTTTTCAAAGCTCCAACGAAACGTCAGCTCCACAGCAATAAAGAAATTGCTTTGAAAAAGTTGGAAGTATCTTCAAAGAAACGTCAGCTCCACAGCAATAAAGTAGTTGTTATCCATAGAATAGCATTGTGTTATTATACGCCGACTTCTAAAAAAACAACAAAAAACTTCATAGTCACATATTTCAGCGAGTTTTGAGTTACACTCTCAGAAATATTCAGGGAATAATCCTGAATAGATCAGGCTGTACATCCACAACTCAATTTCAGGGATTTTACCTGAAATCCAGGGATAATTTCCTGAATTTCAGGAAAATGATCCCTGAATGAGAGGATTTTCCCGGAAATTCAGGCAAATTTACCAACCTGATTAGTATGTTCCCGACCCTATTTAGGTACGTAAAATCCCCTAAAATTCAGGTAATTTAGCTTTAATTCATGGATGATATACTTGAATTTCAGGAAATTATTCCTGAATTTCAGGTAAAATCCATGAAATTGAGTTGTGGATGTGCAGCCTGATCTATTCAAGATTATTCCCTGAATATTTCTGAGAGTGTAGTGTCCGCCTTTCTGTCAGTGTATTAAATGCCCATATCTAGAATATATCTTCGTATTGGTGGTATCATGCTAGTCAGATTTTATACGATGCGCACTTGTTTGCAACAAAAGAAAAGCAATTATCAAGTATTCGTAACCATCGATTCCTTTTTTTATTATTCAGGACAGAGGTTATCCAAGTTCAAGATATGCTGGTCCGAGTATTGGACATTGAGTTAACCCTCTAACTCCACCTGACTCCCTCATTCCGAAGGGAAGTTTGTGCTATGTACAGATGTATATATATTCGTTAACTGTTAACTGTCGTCACCGTATAAAGTCCGTTCAACACCTGAGATTTTGGTATATACCAAGCACCATAAAGGATATGTTATGTTTACATACAAAAAAAATACTTTCTGTGTGACGGCAATAAAGCCGATTTTTCCCCCGCTCCAAAACCTGTCAATTAACATTTTTCTTGAATGTTGACGATCTTATATATTTGAGATAATTGTACACATATTGTGAACTTGATCAACTACATAAGTAAATAATTGATCTTATACACAATCCTAGGAATTGTGTATAATTACTGGGCTGTGGTTGTACGCTGTGTGTGTGTATTATTTCTCTTGTGCGCAACTGACTGTGGTACTCCGTGTAAAATCCCACGGTTTGTTTATGGTATTCGACCTGAGCAAAAGGCTATGGTTTGTGTATTTATACAATTGACCGTGTGCACATTCCTACGCTTGGGGTATATAATATTGGACCTGCACACAATCTAGCGCTCTATGTACATAATCCTAGGCTCTGTGTATATTAAATCAGCCTTATGCACAATTATATTTATGCGGTGTGATTCTAAAATTGGCCTTGCACAGATTTCTCCGCTTCGTGTATATAAAGTTAACCTGTGCAGAATCCTATCGGTTTTGTATCATTGACCATGTGCACATTTCTATGCTTTGTGTATATTAATTATATCGACCAGGTTCACAGTCCTATATATGCTTTGCGTTTCTAAAATTGATCCTCTGCACAATTCTACGCTTAGTATAGTGACTTGTGTATATATAATTAGCCCCGTGTATAATTCTGCGCTTTGTGTATATCACAGGCCCGCAAAACAAGAGTTTTTTTGGGGGGGGGGGGTGTGAACGGTGGTATTACGGTGAAGTGTCGAAATATGGGGTCTCTATATATAACCCCATGCTTTAGATTTATATAAAGCATGGGGTTATATATAGAGACCCCATATTTCGACATTTCACCGTAATACCACCGTCCACACCCCGCAAAACTCTTGTTTTGCGGGCCTGTGGTGTATATTAAAACGGTCATGTACACAATGCAAAATATGATTTGTATTCCAAAATTGGGACTGTACACATTCCTACGCTTTGTGTATGTTGATCTGGACACA
>JAVTVY010049573.1:0-24591 GCA_036873755.1 Hanleya hanleyi
ATTACCGACAACCGAGTCATACGAAGAGAAATATCCCACTGTCATAAAGTCAGCGGAGCGGTCATTGCTATTTACTTCTAACCTTGAATTATTACGCACGTATTTGCCATTCTGCCGCATTGTGAATGAAAACAATGAGTGCTTCCTGATCAGGGTCTTTATCCAAAGAGATCTTTATCAGTTCAAACGATCTCTACCATCTGTACAACGATCTCTGCCAGCTATTATTATGGGTTCTTGAGCAGTGGTATGTACCAATTTTGGCTTATTTGGACATGAAGACCTAAGTAAAATTTTGAGCGCAGCGTACGCCAAAATGTACGAGGATATATATATATTTTTCGTTATTGTTTCAAAAATGCATCCTCTGATTATTTCATAATCAGGGACACCGATCGCCTCATCGACGATTCATATGTGATGAAATTTCCGGGTTTTCAATGTCTTGAATTGAAATCCTGATAGAAAGGGGATACTTTCTAACGAAATATTGTCAAATTACAGTCAAATTTCACATATACGCGACCAAAACTAAGCAAGATTATGTTAAAATATGTGTCTTCAACGTACTTTTCGAAAATTACAATTTTTACGATCTCTACCAATTCTTGACAACTATCACTACAGGTTAGGTGCATTGAAAGATCTACAAGGCAAGCCGTATGAACAGACCTTGAACCAGAGATATATATTATGCGGATTTGTGTGATACCAAATGGCAAACGCACGCGCGAAGGATGAGTGTGACATTTTTGTTGAGATCTGTGTAAAGGACCTTGTATCTTTAGATGGGAAAATGGCCTCAGGTCAGGTGCAATACAGAAGTACCAAAATAAAATACTTTCACTACAAGAAATTGTTCAATTGGCATAGAGTACAATATTATATTGTATACTTAGAAAAAATTCAAGGCACTGATTCTCGTGATTCTCAAAACAAATCTGGCCGTAAAGTAATGCATTTGTGCAAAACCACTTTATTCTGAGGTGAAAATTCCTATTGTTCTCTGTAAACATATGACGATAAACGATAACCAGAACCAGATTTGGTCTACTACTACGTATTTGAACAGCGAGTATGCTGTATCGAGCTGGTTCAGGTTACCGTTCACCTTCATATGTTTACACTGAAATATGAGGTGTTTTCACCTCAAAATTGGCGATTTTAAATGGAATAATTCAGGATAGCACGCCCGTCGCATTGCGCGGTAGTGTAATGGTTAAGAGAGCGCTATTTTTGAACTTCTTGCATGTTTCGATCGCGTTCGAATCCCATAAGGGCTAACCGCATTTTTTGTCATTATTTATTGTCACTCCCGTCCCCCATTTCGATGCACATTCAGAACACGAGAAAGAACATAAATATAGTAACCACTACTAGAAAAATAATATGGATTTTGAAGATATTATTTTTCTGTGCATTTACGAATATGTGTACCGTTATAAAAGTAGCTCAGCATGAAAAGAACCAATTTGCTTGCAAATAAAGCAAGGAATATTCTACTCAAATAGGAGTTTATAAATCTAACTTTTATCTGATTTGTTCAAAGTAAGCTGTGTATGACGCTTGAAACATATACGATTCTGAATCTGGCTAATAAAAGGTGAAATCGACAATGGTATGGTCGCTGTGTGCATGCTGTGACAAGCGAAGAAAAAAAGGCCAAATGCGGAAAATCGGTTGAGCAGTCAAACTGGGGTAATATTTCGCATTCGCAAGATGGCTTGATTTGCAACTCATGCCGACAGAGATTTTACAAATGGAAGAGAACTGGGTGTTCGATTGATACTACGACATACCAAGCCCTATTAGCTGAAGGTATGTCAGGCGGTACCAAGTCTCCAAAGTAATAACATTGTCAATAGAATCTTGCGCCAAAAGTCCCCAATGGTGTGCTCTTTGTAGGTGCAGTAGGGGTAGATTTGTGGTGATACCAGGCTCGGCTGGATTAATTTTTTTGTTTTTTTTTTTGCGGCAAGGTGTGTTGGCTCCCGGCAATTGTAGATGTTGGTCCAAACATCTCGATGGAAAACAAGATGGGCGAATCGGTGGATGTAATGACACTGCGTCAACATTTCACAGACATGGATGCTGATGAAATCTCGACATTACTGGACAGGATGAGGAATCAAGTTGCTAGAAGTTGGAAGCGGAAGATCGACTTCGCATTATTGTCGGATGATATTATGTTTTCACTGATATAATATATACATAGCTGGTGCAAATATTAACACAGTCAACATGTAACGACCTGCCATCGACGAATCAACTTTTTTTAGATTAATTAAGTTTAAATTTTTCTCCGCAGATTAATGTGAAACGCTGACCGAGAACAGTGTGGCCTTACTCATGCGGCAGCGCTTGTTAGATATTTGGCAGTCCACCCAATGCCATTGAAGTCACGTGGTTTGTAATGGTCGGACTGGTAAAAGTTGAAAAATGGGCCAAAAGGCCGCAATAGCGTGCGATGTTCTTTATTTAAAGTCTCAACTGACTTTTTGCGCACTTTGCAATGTGCACAATTGGCATGACAATGTGATATAGATTTTTTTATGGTGTTCCTATCTCAAAACGTTGGCCTGTGACCACTCTAAATTTTGTGCTGTGAGTATAGCAGAGGTGTTGATCAGTAAAACAACTTCCATCTAGATTTTGCGTGAGTAGTAGAAGCGCCCTGATGTCGGTATCTAGGTCACGTATGACGCGTTTGACGTCATCGTGTGACGTAATGGGGTCGAGGTCACTCAAAAGTAGGTCAAGGTCACTCGAAAGTAGGTCGAGCTCACTCGAAAGTGGGTCGATGTCACTCGAAAGTAGGTCGAGGTCACTCGAAAGTACGTCGAATTAACCCTGATCTTTTCATGACACTCTTTAAGAGTTTAGTGCGCTCCAGACTTGAGTATGCGAACTGTCCCCCCGTTTTGAGTGTGACAGGGAAAAAACTGAGCGTGTGCAAAGAAGGGCGACCAAAATGATTTCAAATCTGGCTAATCTACCGTATCACAGAAGATTGCAGAGGCTAAACCTCCCCACCTTAGAATACCGTATACAAAGAGTGGACATGATCCAGATTTACAAAATTCTAAACAACATTGACTGTGTGAAATGTGGCTTATTGAACAGGCAATTTACTGGATACACCCGAGGACACAGCTTATCTCTCTATAATAGAAGTCATGGACTCGATGTCCGCGGCAACTCCTTTGCATTCAGGATGGTTAATCCATGGAATGCACTACCGGATGATACTGTAACTGCCAGATCCCTTAATGTGTTCAAACATAAGCTTGACAGACATTGAGAGAAATCAAAGGACACTCATTGGTATAAAGACGGATGGTAGAAACAAACCGGAAGCAGAACAAGCAATTCAGGGGCAGGAGGAGAAGTCGATCAGACTTGACGCTCAAGATCCAGGTAAAACAACGACCTAATTGGGCGGTTTAGCGTAACAGTGTTACGTAATTAGGGTCTGGGTCGTCATGACCTGGGTCGCATCGACCTTTAAGGGGTCATGGTCGGGTTACCGGGTCGAGTTACGTCTATTTTTAGTAGTCTCTTTGTTAGCTAAGAATAAAGGCATCACGTGACCCGTTGCCGGCGATGAGGATAAAAGGCGAGTGATATTTTTACCCTCATTATTGAGTTTAATGTTAATTCTCCTAGGCTATGGCATAGGGCACATGGTGGCCTGAATCAATTTATGACGTTATACTTCCGGAACAGAAAATATCTCAACGGAAAAAGTTTATCCAAATTATGGGGGTGCCCGAATGTCCTGTGAGAATTGCCTGCCATGCTTCGGATAATAACTAAAAGTCAATGTGGGATTTTGTAGCTAGCCAATATATCTAGGCCATGACATAGGGCACAGGGTGGCCTGAACAGACATTTTGGTCTATAGTAACAGAAGAGGAAGGATCTAAGCTGAAAAAATTCCCTCAAATTACGGGGTACCGGTTTTTCGGGGGAAAAATTGCAGGCCATGCTAAGGATAATAACTGGAATTTAGTGTTAATATCTGTAGCTAGCCAATGCTCCTAGATTATGGCATATGGCACATGGTGGCCTGAGTCTCCTCATGACAGTATACTACCGGAACAGAAAGAAACTCACATGGAAAAGTTTATCCAAATTATGGGGTTACTAGAATTTCTGGCCTACGGATAATAACTGGAATTCAATGTGGGATTTTGTAGCTAGCCAATATAACTAAGCCATGACATAAGGCACAGGGTGGCCTGAACAGATATTTGGGTCTATAATAACAGAATAGGAAGGATCTAAGCTGAAAAAGTTCACTCAAATTATGGTGTACTACAGATTTGGGGGGAAAATTGCAGGCCATGCTAAAGATAATAACTGAAATTCAATGCTGATTTCTGTAGCTAGTCCATGCTCCTAGATTATGACATAGGGCACATGGTGGCCTGAGTCACCTCATGAATATACTACCGGAACAGAATTTAACTCAGTTGAAAAAGTTCATCCAAATTATGGGGGTACCCAAATGTCATGAATATTGATTAAAGTAGTGATTTAAATTATATGGGGAAAAGACTCCAACGTTAATTTGATCAAGGGATGAAAATCGCACTCACGAGAAGGAAAATACTTCCGAACCTATCCCGGCATCTCTCTCTCAATTCTCGACTCCTCATGCACACCATGACATCACCACAAGAGCTGAATAGCACCCAGTCTTATTATACAACACGATAGCTTCGATACGACACCATGCACGCCACATTTGGACCCATGATGACCCACATATCGCCCAAACCTGCTCATGCCCATCCGAAAATACCATTTCTCTATTACTCTTCAACTGCGCAGGGGCACCTCGACGTCACCACTCAACGTGGACAGCACAGCAGTGTTATTGTATACACCACGAGAGGTTCAATACGAACCACGCCTCTTCAAATGCTAGATTTCCACTTTATATACTACTGGCACATAGGAATATGCATATGAGAGAATAACCTAGCAATTGTTTGAAGACCCCATGTCATCGTATGCAGAGGCGGAAGTTCCTTGAGTATTGGGGCGTGTGTGGGGTGGGTGGGGGTGTCTCAACACTTCAGGCGACGGTTCGCACACTTTGACTCACGGGTATTTCTACGAAATTATCTGACGTTAATTAAGATTACAAACGAGTTAATATTGAGGATATAAAACTGCGTGAATTTGCTTCTCAAAAACAGATTGCATTAACCCTGCCATTTGTCGGTACGGTAATTGGAAGAAAGAACCTCTTGATTTGACAGTCATCAACTTGACATGTCACCTCAGGCTTTTTCCACAAAATTGCGATATCAAAAATGGGAGGCCCTCACCTTCTTAAATGTGGATGTGGAAGCCAACCCCACCGCTTTGGCCGCTCATGATATGTGATAACAGCTTTGAAGCTTGTTTACTTGGAGCACCTTGGTCATCGAAATATATGTTCGATAATCTTGTAAAGGATCACATCGAAAGGGTTTCAAACACCTTAGTCATCTACGGCGAATCTTGGTATTATGACCGACATTTGGAGGTTTTTAAATCTTTTTCAAACAAATAGATGATATCTCTGGGAGAGAAATCTGTTTATCAGGAAGTAGCTTCGATATGCTTATCGTGTCTAGAAGCTGGTTTAGGTCACGCCTGTCTCTCAGATGAAGAAAACAACAACACTTTTTTTTTATGGGATCCACGAGTGAACATGCAACATTCCTATTATGGCCGTTTAGGCAAAAACTATGAAAATCATTCATCTGAATTGATCGTGTATATATTATTCGGACATCACTCGGTTCAATGGCCAATTTCTTTCCGTTTTGAAAGATTTTGGTGTGAGGAATCCGAAACTTGGTCTACTTTAGGCACCTCAACAGTGTCTTTGAGTGATGTTAAATATTTGCATTTGTATTCCAGTTGTATGGAATGGCATTTGTTTTCCAGTCCCTTGTTTCGAGATAATCATTCAAATCGACAACGATGGGTGATAGAATTCTAGAGGAGAACTGGTGCGATGCATAAAAGGTGGTTTAGGCATTTTTCTTTTATTTCTATGGCTTGAATTCGAAATCTCCGGAGAGAATTTGAAACGAAAAAATATGATAAAGTTCCTTTGAAAATTTTGAAAAGTTATCAGCAGATATCTTTTAAAACCAATAAAATTTTGTTCAATTCCGTGAAAATTGTGCGTGAAAGAAAACGGAACGGTCATAATCGAGAGCGGCCATAATATCAATTAAGCTCACCTGTACAGATCGATTCCCGTTACTCGCAATGAAATCATTTGGGACACCTTTGAGAATGATCCATGTTTGGAACCCCGAAAAAAACGTACTGAATGTACATACACCGATAGAGATTAGTATATAGTAGAAAATAAGAAAAACTATATTAAGTCGGATTTTGTTCGGCTTGACATCAATAGGAATGACTCTATTGGAGTCTAAGATGAGAGAAGTAGTTATTTGAAAGATTTTGTGTAAAATTATATTTATTAATTTTTTATATTTTATTGATAATATACATTCCATCAAATAACCCAAAGGGCAGGCAACTGTGGGTAATGAGACGAGGGTCCAAATTAACCATATCAGATTTTTTTAATTTTGTATTTATGTGGGTTTTTTTCGTAAAAACTGCAATATAAATTTAAGAAATAATGTTAGTGTGGGAAAGTTTATATTTTAGGGCAAGTTGATAAAACTTTCCCACACTAACCGTGCGTAAAATAACCATTGAGCACGCCTATCAAAACATTATTTCTATTCTATTGCACTACCCAAATTGATTATCAACAAAGATTTATAATGAAAGGTTGAAAACATATTTTAAACTTTGACAACCTTTCTCCCCTTTCTCGAGAAAAACTCGTCCACTGATGCTCCCGTCTCGGTTGGCATCGTGCCGATGTCAGTCGACGAGTTTACGTGGGCTCTCAAATGGGGAGTGATACTGTGAGCTGTGTGGAAATTACGTGGATATATGTCTATTTGTGTCGCTTTGTTACTCAATTTCATGTTGGAAACAACAGTTAAACTTGATGAAGAAATTTCTTCTTTGTTTGTTTGTAATTTATTTGTTAGTTTTTTGTTGTTTTTTCTTTCTTTCAATTGTTACTTGTGTGAAAGCAGACTTGTGAAATGGAATTTCCCAATGAACACCTGCACTTGACGCATGTTGATTTCGCATAATCGTGCTATAACGTGTAATAAATGCACGGTTGGCGCGACGTTATTGACACACGTGTTGTAGAATAGTATATAACAGCCTGATATGAAATAAAATATGTATTATCCCCTTTTCCAAAGCAAATTTTTTGAAGAAATCTGACGAAAATATAACTTTTCTGGTAGCCCACATGGGCGTCATTTTGCATTTACTCATGATCCTCTGCTCATGGAGTCATGCAAATAGGCCCGAATATGATACTCTACAAAGTCACAAAGTTTCAGCTTTCAAGCTCTCAATTGTTTGTCACATTATAGTCGAGTGGCTTACCGTAAAAAAATCGGAAGTTATTTACATTTGTGACAAAAGTATTATATTTTGCATGCTGATTTGTGATTGTTCCAGGACCCAGAAAATCTATGGCTGCAAGCTGAACTCTGCATGGGGTAGGTTTTATGTTATAATTTGGAATGGGGATGGGGGGGGAGGGGGTAAAATGTGTTGACCTAAACCAACCGCCTACCCTTTGTAAGCATTTCTATTTCACATGGTGAACATTTTTACATGAAAGGTGCATGATACTGATGTTCAGTAAATGTACCGTGACAATATTACAGACAGGCCAGCTTTGATGAGTTCAAAATGGCCACAAAATTGGGAATTATTGTTGGACATTTTCATCAGTTTAACACATTTTTTTACCGAGATACAATAAACAGCTATCTATCTCTTATATTTTGTGATTTTAATACATCACACTCAATTACTTCACTCTATCAGCTGTCATGACCTTTTAATGACTAAATAATGTTTTATTCACCACACCCTCAGTTTACGTACAGTGTATCAGTACATGTAAACATTCAGGCAGAAATTGTGAAATCTTTAAACAACGCACTGCCTAGATTATCTTTGCAGTCAGCTACCCTGGTGTGCCCTTTGCCCTACGGGCTATAGGGTACAGGGGCGTGCGCATGCGTAGGACGAAGTCACTTCTGGGCTCTGCGCTCCAAGAGCTCCAAGCTCCGACTCCAAGAGCTCCAAGCTCCAAGAGCTTCGTGCTCCAAGAGCTCCGATCCAAGAGCTCCGCCCCACAGGAGCTACCACCACTACCGGGCGATGACGGGCGTCAACGCCTGGTGGTGGTGATGGTGGTGTGTGGTGGTGGTGTCTGTACATATAGGATTATCAGTCCATATTTATTGGTCGACTAATCAAAATTTTGCTACCACTCGTACTGATGACATCACCAATGACGTCGCAGATGACATGGGACTCACTCAAGATGAGCTTCAAGATGACACCCTACACTCCATCTTTGGATATGATATAGAACCTCAATCTCTCAAATATATCCCTGCGGACCTCAATAATGACCACTTTACTTATTGCACCCCAAATGTGCGAACAAGTATTTCAGGACATGCTTCCGTTACAGTATCCTGGCCTTCCCGACGACGCTTAGGCCAAAAGCGATTCCGGTCGAAGATTCAACTTTCTCAAACGACGGTTCCTAATTGAACAAGAGCCTACTTGAATTGTAAACATACTCAACGCAGCTCCCCCTGCATGAGTATGATATACTGGAGGGGCTAATAACATAATTGACCTGTCATCCTTGTTGTTGTTGTTGTTGTTGTTCTCTCATCTGTCTACATCACTGCGTCAAGGCGTTATGCTAGGGCGTTATGGCGTTAAGATAAAGCATTAAGGTGTTAACATAGGCGTTGCGACGTTGGTCCATCGCGACCCCAAGTTGACATAAAAAATTTGCATATGACCTCTGTGGTGACACTTCCGGATACGCTGTACCGGTAACTCTACCAGGTAGCCAAAGCGAACACGGCCACCTTCGAAACTCCCCTTTCTCTACTACTCCAAAGTGATCTATAAATAGAACAGGGATTTTTCAGAACATTTCTCTAAAAATTAACCCCGATAGTTTCTGCTTTCTGTACTACTAAACTGGATTACTTCCCTTGACTTTTATTTACCCAAAATTGAGAGACTACACTATCTCAGCAATAACAACATTCTCATTTATATGACTCCGTGTGACCAGTAAAAAGATACGAGTCAGGAGTGGGATTCGAACCCACGCCTCCATGTGCAGACCAGTATGACCATACCCCGGAGAAGACAATTTCATAGATCTTGAGACTGCCGCCTTAGACCACTAGGCCATCCTGCCCAACGCTGGTTATCGTGGTCATAATTATAGTGCTATATTTGTACAATGGTTTTACAACATGGCGAAGAATAACGAAAAAGGTGTGTGTCAGAAGTGGGATTGGAACCCAAGTCTCACATATGTGGACCAGCACTGAAGTCTGGCGCATTAGACCACTCGGCCATCCTGACCAATTTTGATTATGATGGACATATGATGGACATAATGAGCTTTCACATGTCGCGGTTTGTACGCCGCGAATGCCATTATGGTTGCACTGATTGGTTACTTCCCCAGCCCGCCGATTGACTGATCTATGCGCGTTAGGGCGTTAGGATAGGGCGTTAAGATCAGGCGTTGAAACGGGCGTTAAGGCGTTGAGACGGGCGTTAAGGTACATATAGGGCGTTAAGCCGTAACAACGGCCGTTGAAGGGAGTCTGCATTTCGACGAATTAGTGACAATTCCATGGAATATCTAGAAAATCAGAGCTTCTGAGTTATTTTACCAGGGCGTTGAAACGCTAAGCTTGGAGTTGGCGTGTGTTGCTACAAGATGACACCTCACACGACGCATTCGGTCCACGGATGGTTGAGTGAGTGAGTGAATGGAATTTAACGTCGCTTTCAACAATATTTCAGCTATATCACGACGAACCAACTGAACCACCCAGCCCAGTTGTGTTCCTGCTACTTGCAGCATGGAACCAGACACCCTCCATCCACTCTATAAAACACGCAGGACAGCGCACAAGACACAGACAGGACGCTTACATGGTGCAATAAAGAAAGAAGGGTCCATCCCTACCACAAACACTTTCCTTCACACCCCCAAAATGCTTTCTTTGGGTACTACTCCTATTGATGACGTCAACAATGGCATCACAAATGACATGGACATCCCTCAAGTCGTGGTCTACACCATGAGAGCTTCACTTTGACACCTCACATGACGCATTCGGACCACGGATGGCCCATCTCTATCCCAAACACCTTCCTTCACATCCCCAAAATGCTCACTTTGTGTACTACTCCTACTAATGACGTCAGCAATGACGTCACAGATAACATGGACATCCCTTCATCTAATTAGGCATCTAGTTTGGATCTTTTCCATCGGATCATTGACCAGTGTCTCACTAATGGCTTATATCACGTTTTGTATCATCCCATATCATCTTAGATTCAGAAGAGACATGCCTACTTTGTTGTACATCATAACCACTTTCTACCAGATGAGATTTGCACAATGAACATCAGAAAATAGAGGATCAAATTCACTCACATGAAAGTCATATACTAAACTTATGGCAAGCCAAAGTGCTTTTTATTCGAGAAATTCCGATATCGGGAATTGAATTCCCGATATCGGAATTAAAATTTCCGATATCGGAAATTCATGACCTTCAATTTCCGATATCGAAAATTGAATTCTCGATATCGGAAATTCAATTTCCGATAACGGAAATTGCAATTCCCGATATCGGAAATTAGAATTTTCGATATCGGAAATTGAATTTCCGATATCGGGAATTGCAATTTCCGATATCGGAAATTCGGAGACAATTCCCGATATCGGAAATTGAATTCCCGATATCGGAAATTGAATTCCCGATATCGGAAATTCAATTCCCGATATCGGAAATTCAATTCCCGATATCGGAAATTCAATTTCCGATATCGGAAATGCAATTCCCGATATCGGAAATGCAATTCCCGATATCGGAAATTGTCATTGAATTTCCGATATCGGGAATTGCAACTCTAGGGTGCACTCCACACTTGCCACGGTTTCGTACAAAGTGGTCCCTCCCTAATTTTATAATAAGGAAGATCGCCCGATTTTGACAGCAAGGTAATTCTTCTTACCTATCTACTAACTGATATCTATAGTATCACCCTGCTGGACGTAACCATTTCTCCAAACGAGGATATAACAATTGCTTGTTGATCGCACCCACTCGCCACTACAGAGTTAATCGTGTCCGGAATTGAATATCTGGAGGACCAAAATCCGCACTTTTTCTGGAAGCGAAAATCATGATTCCTCTATGGCGATAAAATTTTACAAAAAACGAGTAGGTCAACCGCTATTTTTTTCGCCATATTAAATTGTCCTTTGGACGGGAAACACTTTAACATACATAAAAAGAAAATCATTTCATGTTTTTCAGAAAAGTTGAAGAAGGGCTAAGGAGGATTGCACGTCTTTCCTTTTCAATTTCAATAGCTCACAAGTCCCCTGAAATAATGGCACGAGTGTGCCCATTTAGAAAATATATACGTTTACAAGGTTTTTGTTAAAGATTTTACATCTATTTATGGTCGAAGATCCGAACCCATGCCTGTTTTTAGCCGCACTTCATTTAGGTTTCAGATTCAGATTCAGATTCAGATTTAGGTGTGGAATGCACCCCTAGGTTTTGTAAAGCTTTCAGGCTTTCATTTCCGATATCGGAAATTCGGTGACAATTTCCGATATGGGAAATTCTATTTCCGATAACGGAAATTGAATTCCCGATATCGGAAATTGAATTCCCGATATCGGAAATTGAATTCCCGATATGGGAAATTCTATTTCCGATATCGAAAATTGTCACTGAATTTCCGATATCGGAAATTCTAATTCCCGATATCGGAAATTCTATTTCCGATATCGGGAATTGCAATTTCCGATATCGGAAATTAGAATTTCCGATATCGGGAATTGAATTCCCGATATCGGAAATTCGGAATAAAAAGCACTTTGGCTTGCCATATAAACTAAGTAGTAGTCTACCATTGCAAATAAACAAGTCATTTAATTTACAAAACTGCAATAATCTTCTCCCCAGAGTGTTCATTTTCTAATTATCTAGAGATTCGCTTTGTTTCTGTAATCCCAAGACATTCAAATTATATTCGGTATCTAACGATGGTCTCATAGAATCCTCCATATTCAATGACTCCCACACAGTATCGTCAAAGCTGACATAATCTGGTTCCAGCTCAAAGTCACCGGCTAAACACACATGATACTCCCCATTACTGAATTCTAATAATTCCTGTTCAATCTGATCAAAACTATCCACCGATGAATATTTTGTACTTTCAGTTGGGATATACACAGCCCCCAGCAATATATCCTTCTCATATCCATACAAGTTCTTACTTATCTCCAACCATAACACATATTTAGATTTACTTTGTATTGGCCTAGACCTAGTAGTTCTCTCCCCGCTAAAGGAGGATCTTCCTTTAGCGGCGAGAGAACTACTAGGTCTAGTATTGACCTAACGTGTTGCATAAATTCACTGCTATTACAGATAATCATACCACCACATTTAACAACACTGAACTTCTGCTTACTCTTTATATATTCTGCGTAAAATAAATATTATAACCTAATTTTTGAAACTCATCTTCCATCATCAGATTGTCATCGTCACCTGTTTTGGCTTCTGTTATTAAAACTACATTGCTCTCTTTCAACGTTTCTCTAAATTCAGGACAACCAATTCTCTCAACGTCCCCCATTTGCGTACACTTCGCCATCCAGTCTTACAACGTATAGATGACCCAGATGTAACAGGTTGATCGTCCCCAGAGCACATCAAGTTCGATAACTCTGTGAGAAGGTGACACTGACCTTCCCGGAGAAAATGCCGACACGTGAACGTTCGTCTGAAGGAATGTTAGACACTCCCCCCCCCCAACCATTTCCCCCCCCCAAAAGACATTTCCCCCCCCCAGTTTTGCCATTCTCCCTTAAAAAAATATGATATGCTATGGAACACATATGCATACTATTTTCTGCTCATTGTTCATACTGGTTCATGTTGATCATTGGGGACCAGTGATGGGGGCGTTGATATTCGCACATTCCCGTAGTAGCTGACTCAGGGTCACATCTTCATCCCTGTAGGCTGCCCACAGCTCGAAGAGCTTGGCCTGTTTCGATCTTGTGGACAGTCGCTGATAGCGACTAAGTTTCTTCTCACCAACAGGGAGGATCTGTAAGAGCAGCTGGGATGCCTCGGCATGGAAGAGAGGTACTGTACGAGGATGTAGAAGGGCAGATGTACACCATTGGCTCTGATGTTCGACCTCCGATGCCATCCCTCACAGTCGTTGTTAGTGCGTGTTGCTAGCTCGAATTAATTTTGTCTGTGTCGCAGATGTGTGCGATGGGTATTTCGTGTTCTTGTAGGGTTGATCTGTCTCCAGCAACGGATATGTTAACTACGTACATTCCTAAAAGGAGTTTGGTGTTAGATACAGATTTATTACTAAAAGACGATGAGATTCCAGAAATGTGCGATGTAACAGAATACACACCTAAAAGGTGTTTGGCGGTTTTACATACAGCTTTATTACTAAGAGACTGTGAGATTCCAGAAATATACAACGTAAGATAATATGCCGCTACAATGTTCCAGTTTTACGATCCTAATATCGTGAATCAGGCAAAGCTCCGGGAGGCTGTAGGTGTGTTTCCGGTCAACACTTTTACACAAAGAAATTGCCTCACAAAAGTACATTATGGTTGTTGGGATTAATCAGTGGATTAATCACTGAACATTAGTAGATAGGCCTACAGCTTTACCTTTGAAAACGAATTTCTCAAAACATAACTCACATGTAAAATGTAACAATATATCTCAAATAACAAATTATTTGTTATACAATAAAGAGCAATAAACTGAAGGTTCATATTATTTGACAAGTAATGCCGGACATGCATATGTGTACCATAGAATATCATATTTTTTTAGGGGGGGAAATGGCAAAACTGGGGGGGGGGGGAAGAAGTGACTCAAAATTTGGGGGGGGGAATGTTTTTGGGGGGGGGAAGTGACTGGGGGGGAGGTTTGGGGGGGAAGTGTCCTGCACCCGTCTGGAATGACGTCAACCACCTCGCTGGGGGTCTAATAACACTTCAGTTATTAAATCTATATTGCTGTCTTTCAACATTTCTCTAAATTCAGGACAACCATTGCTCTCATTGTCCCCAGAGCACATCAAGTTCGATAACTCTGGTTGGAAGATCACATCAAGGTCGATAACTCTCCGAGGTGACACTGAACTTCCCGGAGAAAATGCCGACATGTGAACGTGCGTCAGAAGGACGACGTCTGGCAAAGCTGAAAAGTTAGTTTTCTCAAGAAAAGATTGACTGTCACATTTGACGGAAATATTGTCTGTCGCAGACATAATCAAAAGAGGAATCCCACAAAATGTGTGACATTGCAATAATGCAGGACTTTGAAAGTCGAGATACAAAATTTACATTGTACATTCACAACAACAACAACAAAAAATTACAAAATTCTCGCCTCGGCTCAAATTCGCCGCCGTCCATCGCTCAACAACACTCAACAGCATGCAATTGACTAACAGCAGATAAAACATTTTAACGTAAAAAAAAGCCTCCCAGCCGAATTAGCCTATGCAGGAATCCAGACAATTTATAACAGTTATAATACAGATTTTTATTTAATCATGGAACCTACAAGAGATCTTGTAGGCTCCATGATTGAATGTAGGGTCTGCCCGTTTAACCGGCAAAATCGAGTAAAGTCCAACTCACACTACGAACATTTTGTTGTATTAGAACAGAACAGTTTGTTCGTAGTAAATTTAACCCAACTCACACTACAAACATTGTGTTGTACTATTAGAACAAAAACACTGTTCAGAACATGTTTTGCTTGCAGTGTGAGCATCCTCCAAACGCATGGCACGATCATACGTAGAAACTTCTGCTCTTAAGCCCAACTCGCACTACAAACAGTTTGTTTTATTAGAGCAAAAACACTTCAGAACATGTTTTGTCTTCAGTGTGGGTGCCTAGCTAAGTTGACATGGCTTCGTTCGTTCCTACTACGCCATGATGCCTCTCAATGAACTTACATGTACACTCCGGGATCACACGGCTCCATGGGTCGTTCAGCTCCATCCGGCAATAAAACAACCCCTCCCAGCTCTCTGTCCATTTGTTTTATCGAATTCGGCAAAGAGTTTGATTGCCGTGGCGTGAAGAGCTTATCCATCTGCAATCAGTCTTCAAACATCAACGGTCAGTTGAATTCGCCGGCATTATATTCATACGTGTCACGTGATCAGCAACGTATCGTGCGATCACGTGACCGTCCGTACGAAAATAATGGCGGAAGTTCAACCGGTCGTTGATGTTTGAAGACTGATTGCAGACGGATGAGCTCTTTATGGCAATCAAACTCTTTGCCGAACTCTATAAAACAAATGGACAGAGAGCTGTGAGGGATTGTTTTATTGCCGGATGGAGCCGAATGACCCATGGAGCCGTTTGATCCCGGAGTGTACATGTAAGTTCATTGAGAGGCATCATGGCGTAGTAGGAACGAACGAAGCCATGTCAACTTGGCTATGAGGTGCCCAGAAACAGAAAAATCAGTTCGGAACAAATCAGGGCTCGAAATTGCCACAAGCCCGGCAGCCCGTGGCTGGTGAATTTAGAACTTGTGTGGTTGAATATAGTTCTAAAGCTAGCTAACCAGCCCCACTGGCTGGTTATAATTGAAGAATTTCACCTTTGTATAATGAAATATACCAGCCCGATGGTCTGGTAAAGTTTTTTTGAGATCCAACTTGTTTGATATTGCGAAGCTGTTTTGCCCTGAAACAAGTTTTTCTTCAGTGTGTGGTGATCGTGAACATGTGTCTGAACATTTACCAACAGTTATCCAATCAACTGGCAGCTGTCGGTCATGTGACGAAGCCGCTCTCACAGGACACAACAAAATGACCTCGCTGCTCGATCACGGCGACCAGCGGTCAAGAGAAAATGTTCGCAGTGTAAGGTTACCACGAACAAAAACACGAACAAACTGTTCTGTTCTTTAATACAACAAAATGTTCGTAGTGTGAGTTGTGCTTAGCCATGCGGTAACAGCTAGGTGCAATCTGAGTGTATTTGGGCATTTACCAAATGGTCACATACGATTGGTCCTGTGACATCCGACATCGGCGCAATCACATTCATAAAATGAAGACAGACCTCCAGGAAGCGATCGATTGAAATTATCCCTTGGTGGGCCTCGAAGTGCCCCATCACAAAATAAAAAGCATATCATTTTCTTGTGAACTCCCGCCAATTTTATTTTTCTCAAATATGTTTGACCATTTGTAATATGATTTTTCTTAAAGGGGAATGTTATCACAATTTTTGAAAGGCTAAAACCGATAAAAAACAGTTCCCTGTGGCCTGCTTTATTTTTATGCCCCCCCTCTAACTAGAGGGGGGGCATATAGCGATCGCTTTGTCCGTCCGTCTGTCCGTCCTTCTGTCCGTCTGTCCATCCGTCTGTCCGTCCGAATTTCTTGTCCGCGCGAGATCTCGGTTAATAATTGATGGACAGGATTGAAACTTGCACGGAATGTGGCCAGTGGCTCATAGTTGTGCAGCGTCGAGTTTTTTCCGAGTTCCGGTATCATTTTCAAGAGTTATGGCCCTTTTTCTGAAATCTCTGTGAATGGGACTTGTCCGGGATGGATCTTAGTTAATATTGTATGAACAAGTATGAAATTTGCATGACATGTGGTCAGTGCCCCATAGTTGTGCAGCGTAATGTTTCTCCCCGTTTCGCCTATATTTTCAAGAGTTATGGCCCTTTGTTCCTGAAATCTCTGTGAATTGGGACTTGTCCAGGCTGGATCTCGGTTAATATTGTATGGACAAGTATGGAATTTGCAGGATATGTGGAGAGTGCCCTGTAGTTGTGCAGTGTGAAGTTTCTCTGCGTTTCGCGTACATTTCAAGAGTTATGGCCCTTTTGTTCTTGAAATCTTTGTGAATTGGGACTTGTCCGGGCTGGATCTCGGTTAATATTGTATGGACAATTATGGAATTTGCATGATATGTGGTCAGTACCCCATAGTTGTGCAGCGTGAAGTTTCTCTGCTTTCGGTTATATTTTCAAGAGTTACCCTTTGTTCATCAAACGTAAATGAATGGGATATATTTATTTGTCCAAAGCACATGCCAAAGTAGATCACATAGGTCCTGAAGTATGAAATTGCCCCTAAAAGAGTGAATTGGATGCAAAATTCAAAGTTCACGATCGCTTCATAATTTCACCACAGTATACTCCCAAGGAATGTAGGTCTCATAACCAGGTTACATTTGACGAAAGCCCCGGGCAGAATATGTACATATATTATGCGAGGCATGCCAAAAAAAGTGACTGAAACAGAATTTTTATAATTTAGCTAAATTAGGCCTCCACAGACCAATACAAAACAGAACAATGGTGGAGCAGTGTCTGATTAAAGCGGAAGGGGGGCATACAATTGAGCAATCTCTGATTGCTTCCTTGCTGCGTTTAGAATTTTTTTCAAAATTTTAGCGATGATGCAATATCCTGAAATACGGCTCCAAAGTGCCTGATTTTTACCCTCAGTAAATCCGCCCGGCGATTACCCTGTGACGTCACACAGTGAAGCGGCTAGAGTCAAACATGGCGGATAACACAGACAGCGGTACGAGCTCTATTCATTTAAAATCTACAGATAATTTGCTATTGTAAGAGCATACTATGTAGTTACATGTATTTACGCCTTTATTTTTATATGTGTGTGTTTATTGGCATTGTATGGTTCATTCTTGTTCATTTCTTACGGGACGGACCGATTGTTATACCGTGGCAGGCCGGCTTATTTACATCGCTTACGTGCTTAATTTTATTATGTCTTTGTCATTATTGTCAGCGATTTGATGTTAAAACAGGAGTTAATCCATACCTGTGGATAAGTCCTCTCAAATGAAAAGAGAGTTTCAATTCCAAAGGAAGCTATTCGATGTTAAAACAATAACTAACTCACCTGTGGAGAAGCCCAGTTTATTTCTTTTGGACACCCTATTGCTGAACACGCGGCGTTAAACCTTAATTCTCCCTTTTGGACACACTCCCATGAAAAATTGTTTGCTTCACACCTTTCTGTTAGTTTCAGTTACTCTTCCAGGTGATCAATTTCAATTTAGTTTTCAAAAGTACAGTGCATGTGCTCAAATGGAGATACAAAAGGACACCAAATAATCAGGATATGTATATAGCGTTTTAATTAAGGATTGACTGTGATTTTTTTTACGTTCATTGGAGTATGAACTTAAAAACCGCTGTGCAAACTGTATGATTCCGCGTAGCGGATCATACAAAGTTTGCACAGCGGTTTTTAAGTTCATACCCCAATGAACGTAAAAAAAATCACAGTCAATCCTTATAATTAAATTAATCAAGCAAAACTAATTCAATAAGAGAAGAAATTGAACGTGAAACGAACGAATTCTTCGGTTTAATTCTTGTAACGGGAAAACCCCTGCGCGTATAAATACAGTCAACAAAGTTCGTAACTCCTAGCAACGTCTCAGTGCACGCGCACGTCACTCGGTAGGCCTAGCGCGGTTCAAACAGTTTTCAGTTTGACAGTTTGTTGCACATTGTGTATGAAGGGAAACCTCTCAGTCAGGGATAATTACTTAGGTCAGGAAAACTGAAACACACAAGAAATTCTGCGAAGGAAGAATGAGACATGAAACCATGCAGAAGAGGAGAAATTGCTTGAGTTGAGTTGGCCTTGCCGGGAATGCCGGAATATTCCATTCAGAGCCGACTGATCAGCCGACTGGGCGATGAATTTTCGTGCTGTTTTACCGCGCCCCGGGTAGGCATACGGAGGACTATGGTAGGCCGTCAGTGTCAAAACCTCGGTCATTTAGACCGCGGTGTAAATCGAACTTATACCGCGGTGTAAATCGAATTTATACCGCGGTGTAAATATTTTTTTGACTCGCAATGCGAGAAATCCGCGCAATGCAAGCATCACTCGCAATGCAAGGATCCGCGCAATGCAAGGATCACTCACAATGCAAGGATTGCGATTGAATTTAATTTATTTAGTGTAGATATTTTTGACTCGCAATGCAAGGATCCGCACATTGCGAGGAAAAAATATTTACATTAAATAAATTAAATTCAATCATTGCGAGTGATCGCATTGCGAGTCAAAAATATTTACACCGCGGTATAAATTCGATTTACACCGCGGTATAAGTTCGATTTACACCGCGGTCTAAATAACCGATGATTTGGCACTGACGGCCTACCATAGAGGACGATTTCACTGATCAATGTGTTGTTCTGAGCTGAGGAACATTCTCTGTCGCAGTTTATAACGGAACTTTCTTCCTGTCGGTATCCGCTCAGATCAATAATGTGACGAAATTCTGCATCATTCATCGCCTGTACCCGTCACACGTGGACTGTAGTGTAATCGAGGGAGTGTGCTGTGTTGTGTTCGAGCGGACGCATAAATTTGTGTGATATCAGACAGGAAACGTGAAAATTGATATTCTTTCACAGATTTCGAAGTGTATACAGTTCTGGTGAACTGATTGCAGCCTTTATGATCAGCGATTGAACGATTATGTTGCACTCGTAGGCCACCTAGCAGATTTTGTGGAATCAACATTGTAACCCCCCCCCCCCCCCCTCCCCTCCCCCTTGACTGGAGGGATTTTATCGGACATCTGCAGTACGGAACGATATTTGTTGCATACATCCGCTTATCGTGGCAGTCCGTATAATTTGTCAATTTTTGTGTTTGGTTTCGTGAGAGAGGACGACATATTCCCTTTGATTTCCATCAGTGCAAAAGTCCCCCGCCCCCGACCCGCACCACAAGTTAACAGTGAAAGCCGGTGGATGAAATTCCACCCCACGGGAACGGTAACGAATGAATGGAATACCTTACCAAACTCTCAGGTAGGATGTGGGTTTCAGGAGTTCACCGGGTGTGATAATTTCTTTATAATGATTTGTGATGAAAGTGGGTAAGCGAAAACCTAATGTCAAGATCTCGTTCAAGGTCACGGAGATGTCTATTTATTGCTGATCAGCTGATTTCCAGGACAGACAGACATTATCTCAGCTCTTTTCTCTTCGAAATTCTTGTAATTTTACAAACAATTTTCTCAATACAAATAAATATTTAAATTGACTCTTTCCAGTTGGTTTTAGAGTTTTCTGTTGGCATTATTTGAGCAATATTATGCACTAAAATCTGAATCGATTTACACTACGTCCAGTGATCCAGTGCTATTTATAGCAAAAAAAGTAGTGCAGTTGTGGGATTCATTGAAGTATGAACCGAAAAATTTAGTACTAATCAGCCAATCAAATCGCTGAATTTACGAACAATACGGGGGGAATTTAATTATTAACCTGTAATTGGATTTCGGTCCGTTGGTTATTTATTGAATAAATAAATAAATAAATAAATAAGCTGGTGCCAGAAGTGAATTTCCGATATACTGGAATAAGTTGATTAAAAGGCATTGGGTATTAAGTACATTGATTATTACAGTTCAGTTAATAGCTGTAAGACACACTGGGTGAAATGTACTGGTTTCCAAAAATGCGGATTCTTGGCGGAAACCAGTTGGAAACTGTAACACCCCATTTCCAGCCTGTTTCCGTGATGCGGAAACCAGTGGAAACAGGTGTTTTTGTTTCCGCCAAGAATCCGGTGCACGGAAACTGGACAGAAACCTGTTGTTAAGTTTCCGCCCAAATTACGCTTCACCGGAAACGGGTGGGAAACTGATGTTAGTTTCCGCTCTGTTTCCAATGCATCGGAAATGGAGCGGAAATGGACCGGAAACTGCTATCAAGTTTCTAGCCTGTTTCCGGTTGCGCAGAAACAGGTCGGAAACTGACATAGGTTTCCGCTAAGATTCCGGTGCACGGATAATGGACGGAAAGCTGTCCATAAATTTCCGCCCAGATTACGCTTCAGTGGAAATGGGTGGGAAACTGATGTTAGTTTCCGCTCTGTTTCCAATGCATCGGAAATGGAGCGGAAACTGCTATCAAGTTTCTAGCCTGTTTCCGGTTGCGCAGAAACAGGTCGGAAACTGACATAGGTTTCCGCTAAGATTCCGGTGCACGGAGACTGGACGGAAAGCTGTCCTTAAATTTCCGCCCAGATTACGCTCCAGCGGAAACGGGTGGGAAACTGATGTTAGTTTCCGCTCTGTTTCCAATGCATTGGAAATGGACTGAAAACTGGTGCTGGAGTTTCAGACCTGTTTCCGCTCGAGCAGAAACAGCTCGGAAACCAACGCGAGTTTCCCCCATGTTTCCAATCCAGCGGAAATAGACTGGAAACTGCTATTCAAGTTTCCAGCCGGTTTCCGCTTGAGCAGAAACAGATCAGAAACTGACCTAGGTTTCCGCCCAGATTCCGGTACATGGAAACTGGACAAAAACTGATGTCAGTTTCCGCTCTGTTTCCAATGCAGCGGAAATGGACCGGAAACTGCTATTAAGTTTCTAGCCTGTTTCCGGTTGCGCAGAAACAGGTCGGAAACTGACATACGTTTCCGCTAAGATTCCAGTGCACGGAGACTGGACGGAAAGCTGTCCTTAAATTTACAACGAACATTATACCAAGAATTTCTACAAGAGTATCAGAGGAGCAGTTTTGAGCGCACGTCAATTAAGGAACTAGAGGTTCCGCTTTGACCCTTGGGTTGCCGCTCCGGCATGAAGCCTATGCTGGTTGTTTTCCCCCCAACCTCCCACCTTGCGTTGAGTGGGCACATTATTTAAGGGAAAGTGCTATAAAATTAATGTAGAAATAAGTGTCAAGTAGTTCTCCTGATATCTTGCCAACAAGGTCTGTATATACATGTACAATTAGATGAATGGATGGACGGACAATGGACAAGGATAAATGCACGCACAAACCAAAATCTAATCAAATGAGGGAGCTATTCCAATGAACCTTCCAAGTTTGGTGAAATTCTGTTCAGTAGTTCTCAAGATATCTTGCAGACAAGGCCTGTATATACTGTATACATGTACATGAAGATGGACGGACGGATGATGGACACGGATGAACGCACACATACACCAACACCTAATCAAATGAGAGGCTATGCCAATGAAGCTTCCATCTAAGTTTGGTGAAATTCCGTCCAGTAGTTTCAAGATATTTTGCAGACAAGGCCTGTATATACATGTACAAGTAGATGGACAGATACCGAACACGGACGAATGGACGCACACACACCAAAACCTAATCAAATGCGGGGGCTATCCCACTGAAGCTTCTGTCCAAGGTTGGTGAAATTCCGTCCAATAGTTCTCAAGATATCTTGCAGACAAGGCCTGTATATACATGTACAAGTAGGTAGATGGATGGACGGACACGGATGAATGCATACACACATACACCAAAACCTAATCAAATGACGGGGCTATCCCACTGAAGCTTCCATCCAAGTTTGGTGAAATTCCGTCCAGTAGTTCTCAAGATATCTTGCAGACAAGGCCTGTATGTACAAGTAGATGGATGGATGGACGGACACCGGGCACGGATGAATGCAGACACACACACCAAAACCTAATCAAATGACGGGGCTATCCCAATGAAGCTTCTATCCAAGTTTGAGGGAATTCCGTCCAGTAGTTCTCAAGATATCTTGCAGACAAGGCCTTATATACATGTACCAGTAGATGGACAGACACCCGACACGGATGAATGCACACAGACACACCAAAACCTAATCAAATGGGGGGGGGGCTATCCCAATGAAGTTCCATCCAAGTTTGGTGAAATTCCAACCAGTAGTTCTCAAGATATCTTGCAGACAAGGTAAGGGGACGGACAGACATCCAGACATCCATCCATCCAACCAGACAGACAGAACAAACACTAGATGTCTCCCCCCAACTAGACATAACTATTAAATCGATGAGCCATGTGTATATTAGGCCTAATTGTTACCCGTAGGCCCACTGTTTATTTTGCATAGGCCTATGCCCTACAACACCTGTACATGAATATTGAGTCTGCAATAATGTAGACTCTATTATTATTATTATATCTGGTTTGTAAATTGAGGTCTTAAGAAAATAAATAAAGACACGATAGACGGACTAATTAAGTAATTTTGTGGCTAACTTTGTTATGATACTATCCTGTATATGTATTTTAGTCCACTATGCCTGTTAAACTTCCATTGTTTGCCAGAATAATTTCTTAAGGCCTTTGTGCTGGCATCCATTTAGGCACTCAAAATATAACAAAGATACAAGCTTGAGCTCCCATGTGCACAGCAATATTGAAACATATTTCCAAGAAATGCTTCGCCCATGTCGAAGAGATTTTAGAAAGCAACACAGTTATATATTAACTAATCAAATTATTTAACATTTACAGTACCGTATAATGGGAAATATATTGAACATTTGTTTTTTAATTCTCCAAAAGTATTTTGGGGATGAATATTCACTATACCTGTCAGATAAGCATTTAAACCAAAGTCATTGTATCAAGCCAGTGACTGCAGTCTATTCAGGAAACATGTCTTTGAAACGTAAATGAGTGGCAGGCTGCCTCTGACAATCTTGACTGGCAGAAACTTTTGTTTGGGCTTTGAGTATTTGCATACAAATTGGGATCTGGATTCTACAGGTGACCTGCATTTACAAACCCATTGCATTGATTCCTTCAGTGTTTCCCAGTTCTTTGGCTTTGGAAGAATATTTGCATATGAACTTGGGTGTATGCTTTAAGGCCCATTCTCACGATGCGATTTGTAGTAACAACTCGGCGGGGGAATCCCCCGATTTGTAGCATGCAACTAATCGCATGAAATAGGACCGGTTCTATTTCATACGACTTGTAGCATGTGACTAAAATCGTACGAGTGTTCTCACGATGCAACTAAGTTGTATGCTACAAGTTGTTACTACAAATCGCACCGTGAGAATGGGCCTTTAGCCTGCAAGAACTTGCCACCCTGTCTATAACTGAACAGTGGGACTTTCTCCACCACAGATACCATGAGCACAAAGGCTGGGCAATTCTATTTGAACAATTTAGGTGTTTTCACTATCATGTGTGCAAAATGCAATGTCTATGGAGAATTGAAGAAAACAGGTTTTCTAAATTGTGAGAATTATCCATCATATCTTTGGTGTTATGCTGTTTTGCAAGGTTTTAATCAAAACAGTCTCTTGTCATATTATACAACTTCGACATGGGCGAGAAATTTTGTGCAAATATATTCTAGTATTACTGCTATAAATGGAAAGAAATGCTTGTAAAGATGAGGATGCAAGGATGGATGCCAGTACAAAGGAAGCGACAGAACCAGGTGAGTAACCGATAAATTCAAATTTCATTTTCAGGTTTACAGTCTTTCGTTTTTGAGGTGCGCGAGTG
>JAVTVY010049574.1:0-24043 GCA_036873755.1 Hanleya hanleyi
AGAACTTGACAAGCCTATTCGGGGATTCTAATGATGATATCAAAGAAGTAATTGTGATCTCTCATGATCATATTCAATTGCGCACTGAAGAACCCCTGGGTGTGTTTTTACTGGTATTTTCTCCAGATTTCATTGATGTCCTATGTCATGCATGTAATCGGAATGAAATGTGATGCTTGAATGATACATTCATTCTTCAGTATATCATTCACTGACAACTGCTTGGTCTGTTTAACTCTTTGGCTCAATCTTTCTTCTAAACCTGCCCCTTGGGGCTTCCGAGGATTGACCTGGGACATCGTTGTGCACACCCAGGTCATGGGATTGACCTGGGGTGGTGCTGTGCACAACGCAGGTCATAGAAAGAATTAAGGGCCTCAGCTCCTTAGACAGCTTGTCATAAGAGGCGACTAACTGGGACACCCATAGGGATTCTGGGTGTAAAAAGGAATACGACTCAAAGGTCATGATATGACTGAAATATTATTGAAAGCGACATTGAATCATATTTACTCACTCTAAAACCAGTTGACCTGCTGGCGAAATCCTTAACAGGTAAGCCTTTAGTGCTACACTCAATAGCTCAAACATGTTAAATTTCATTGGACAGGATAAGAAAGAAGCGCAGCACCTCTCGCAGCAGAAGATATCGATCAAAATCTGCCGAGAAAAAGAAGTCAACGTCTCGATCTCCATCACCTCCCAAACTAGAGAAGGAAGGCTCGCCTCTACCTAAACCTCCTGGTAAAGATGACCAAGAGATACCTGACTCGGACAAGGATTCAACAAGGTTAGTATGGTCCCTGGTAGTCACAGCACCGTTTGATTACCTTCCCTTTATCTTCTGCACATTCAACAGTCCATACACAGCACTTGAAGTAGAATCATATACATCTCCATTTTTCACCGTAATTTATGTCAGATTTGTTGTGAGAAAGTTACAAATTTGGAGATCGGTTTTTATATAGTAATGCCTTCATTGAAAAGTCAAAGATGTGACTTCAAGTTGGTGTATGGATTGTATTTTGTAATAGTTGAGTTGTTTGTTCCTTGTTTCATTGAACAAAGAAGCTGAGGCTCATAAACTCTCACTTACTTGCAGCACAGCAGAGTTATTATAGTACCAATACAATCTGTAGTATCACAACATGAAAGGTTTTTTTTTCAGGAAATTCTTGTGGCAAGAAATATTACTTTTGTTAATTGTTAAGTTGTCAAAATTGTGTGAGCTCCAGACAAACTCAATCAAATTCCATATGATTTTGAGACTTTAATCTCTGTGCAGTCGTATGGCTTCTAATTTTCCAATACCTCTTCATAAAGCTAAACCAGCATACTAGGGATGTTAAGGATGTAACCCCCCTCCTCACCCGAAAATACAACAAAAAATACCCAGATTGCTGATTATTTTGCATGTCTAAGGCATGTCTGAAGCTGACATGTTTACTGTTATACATGCACAACTCGAGGCAAATATGATTAATGCTTGAATTCATATGGTCTGCTTGCAAATTAGCTATAGAAACTTTCGAAGCATCACAATCTTTCTGGTTTGGGAGGTCCCGATATCGTACCATATAGTAGTCTCACTCTCCACTGATCAGTCAGTATGTGATCATAACCTGGGTATACATGTAGCTCTCGGTACATGTAGTTGTTTTCACCATTTTCCGATACTTGCATGTTTTTTGGAAAGCTCATCCCCAGAATTACATGTATGCATAACTTATTATATGACAGAAAAATGCCTGATTTCTGCCACTTAGAAATCCCCCCCCCCCCTCCATTTGGCCATAGGAATATCCGTGACAACTACAACCCAGAGAGCAACCTGTGCTGAGAACACGTGACGATCAGTGGAGTGTGAAAGCTATGTGGTATGCTCTTGGAACCTCTTAATAGTATTTGTGGAACTGGTTCTTTTAATTGATAATCCAAGTGAGAAAAAAAATCTTTGCAATAGTCTCAGTTTTGTATTGTTTAATTTAGGGTTGATAAGTCATTTAATAACAAGACCAAAGAATTCGAGACATACCATTTGCCTTCAGTTGGCGTATTTCTTTATTTCATGTTGAAGAACTTAACAAGGGTTATTATTTGTTTAATCTATGTAGCAAACCACCACCTGATGTTGATCATGTTGATCCCAAAGAAGAAAGGTAATGTGTATACATTGTAGTACTGAGTGATCTATTAATAACTCACCTCTTTTGTTTTAATACCAGGTCGTCTTCATCCTCACAGTATTGGAGATACAGTGAAACCTGTGTAAACTGACCATGCTTGGGATCAGACAGGATTTTGGTTTATCAGGGTTCAAAATACATTAAATTTTAGTATTGGAACCGAAGATAATGTTGATATTTAGGTCAGTTTACCCAGGTGTCAGTATTCACAGATTTCACTGTATATTATACATGAACATATGTTGTGGGAAATCTGTTTAAAACCAGATCCAAAAAGAAAGGTTAAAGTGGATCTGCAACATTTCACTTCTCAAGGTTCTTTGATGACCTAATAACAAGACTGTTTGGTGACCTAATATCATGACTGTTTGTTGACCTAATATCATGAATGTTTGGTGATCTAATATCATGAATGTTTGGTGACCTAATAACAAGACTGTTTGGTGACCTAATAACAAGACTGTTTGGTGACCTAATATCATGACTGTTTGTTGACCTAATATCATGAATGTTTGGTGATCTAATGTCAAGACTGTTTGGTGACCTAATACTGGGACTGTTTGGTGACCAAATATCAAGAATGTTTGGTGACCTAATACTGGGACTGTTTGGTGACCTAATATCAAGACTGTTTGGTGACCTATTACCATGAATGTTTGGTGACCTAATATCATGTATGTTTGATGATCTAATGTCAAGACTGTTTGGTGACCTAATACCATGAATGTTTGGTGACCTTATATCAAGAATGTTTGGTGACCTAATAACAAGGCTGTTTCGTGACTTAATATCGAGACTGTTTGGTGACCTAATATCAAAATGTTTGACCTGATATCAAGACTGTTTAGTGACTATGATGAATGTCGATAGCTACATCATACTTGACCATTAATGGAAAAGTTTTCACATAAACAGAATTGCCTTGCAGTGAAGAAATATATTACCAGCTCTCAACCTTTACTATGAACAGTGACTAATGATAATCAGTATGCGTAAAATTGCCTTTGTACCATCCGTATTCATCCCAAAATTATCCGAACTAGATTAATATTTATGTAGGTTGGATTTCAATGACAATGGTCATTCCTATGATGAAGGTAACATTGGGCATACCTGAAACATTTGAATAGAATATGATTATCCTTCACCACAACAACAACTAGCACATGCGGCAAGTCGGTTTGTGATCAATTAAAAATTTGCTTTTAGGTTTGATCATATTAATTTCAGAGAAAGTACCATCAGTCCACACTGTTGTCATCCAGGAGTTCATACCAAGTCAAATGAACATTGTGATCTTTTAGTGGTGACTAACTCTTTTGGTGCACATATTGAGAAATACATGTAGAAAATACTTGACAGGCGCAAGTCCGCTTGGAATGACGCTAGCATAAGCTGCATAACTACATGTACCTACAAATGGGACTTGGTCTGTTTTCCTATATTGAACATTTGTGGAGTTAAAATGACTGTAAAATATCACCAATTCTAATCAAATATTGATTGTGTAATTATTTTTTCAATCATAAATGACAGCTATCCTTTCAGTTTGTTTTATGTTTTGCCCAGTTTTCTAACTTTTGAAGGGGTTATTGATCAAATTGTCGCGTACTCGGTGACTTTGTAACTGAATATGTGCGATTTTGTAACTGTTCATGGACCCCGTACTCGATTAACCATTCCAGGACTAGACAGTATGAAGTATGAGATGGACTAAAATATTTCGGATGACATAGTTTTAATTGTGTGAGAACATATCTCATAAATCAAGAGAAATTGTACAATTTTTGAAATTAGTATATAATATTTTCTAAAGTAACACATGTACAACCAACTGACTGAATCCACTTATATTGATTATCAACTTATATTGATTATCAACTGAGAGGCAGCAGATCAATGTTTACAATGTACATGATCATATATGTGTAGCTGCTTTGGCCAACTAAGCTACTTTATACATTATGCACTGTTTTTCTGTGCCCTTTTCCCTTATTTTTTAGCTTATCATTTGATTGGTTGAATGTTATACTGTTTTACATTAAATACCCATACCCACAATTCAAGGAAAGTTGATAATGTATGTTACATCATGTTGGAGAAATTAACAGGGGATTATGTTTGTTTAATCTGTTTAGCAAACCGCCACCTGATGTTGAACCCCAAAAACAAAGGTAAACACTACCGTAGTATGCATCTAACCCTATATTAATACCTTTCCTTTCATAATACCAGGGTTTTATGGTTGTAAACATTCGCTAGCATGTCTGAGAATGTATCTATCCACATCTACAATGTAATTGACACTTTTGAGGAGGTTCCTGGCAAATTCAAACTTTCCGAAAAGGCGATGTTTCTGAGCTTCTACCACACTAAGAATATTTATATGAAATTCAATGGAAAAAGAAAAAAAATATTAACTTTAAAGAAAACAGTTGCGAAAGGATTCTTGAATAACCTGTTTACCAAATTTGGAGGCAGTAAGACAACAAGGAAGGAATGCTGGCAAACGGGCCGAGTGGAATCAGGGCAATTTGGCTTCATGACCGTGGTTTTCTATGTTGGCATTCTCCTGGGTCAAAGAGAAGCCTGGGGACCTCTCATTCTTGTCAGATTTTTCAATTGTTTCAAAAACTATTGCATTTTGGAGAAAATGACATTTTAACTTCTTAACAAATGAGCTTTTCTATGAAAATACATACATACATACATTAGAGTAGGCTTAAACATTATAATAGACCATTGAAAAAAAGCCTGGTGACCCTTCAATTTATCAGTTATTTTCAATGTTAAACTAGGTTTTTTCTACATCTTGTCAATATACATGTATAATGAAAATGACATTCATTTTGGAAACTTTCTGGAACCTCCTTATGTATGATATATGAATCTTTTTTTACTGACTTTGACCTATTTTATGAGAGTCAAATTCTAGTTATCGCAGGATTCCCGACATCCTGGTTTAGTTTTTAATTACATGTACCATCACAGTTGTGATGTAACATGCTATTTTTATACACCTGTCGATCGACGAGGTCATATATTGTGATTATGATTTTCATCTGTTTGTCTGTCTGATCTTCTGTTAACATTTGCTTGTCTCTGCGATACTCCTAGTTCCATGGTACCAAACTTTGGGTAAACCTTACCCATGGGTCAAAAAGGTACTTGATTCATTTTGAGGATAAATGGTCAAAAGTCAAATTCACTGTGATTGAAAATACAATGAATATTGAATATTGTTGTTTATGCTATAACTACATGAACAGTTCAACTAAGATAAGAGTAATGATTTTTCCCCCCTCTGCCAAGTTTGGCTACTGGATATTGTCTACTACGTCTGTCCATCCATCTGTCGGTCTGTCCATCTTGCTTGTTAACACAATATCTCTTGAAAGATTATAGCCAGGCTTTATAACTTCATATAACATATGCAACTGGTGATGAGTCGGAAGCCTAGTGAAGATACAATGTAGCTGACCATGACCTGTTTTATCTTGCTCAAATTTGAGTATTGGTGACAACTTTTGAAGGATTGCATCAAGGCTCTCCAAATTCATACTAGGTATGCAACTGATGATTGACTAGAAACCTTTCCAATTTGCTTGACTTTGGCTTATTTCATCAAGGTCAAATTCTACTTATTTCATCAAGGTCAAATTCTACTTATTTCATCAAGGTCAAATTCTAATTATTGCACTGGGATCATTACACAACAGAACTTGTGCGACTGGTGATTAATTAGAAGCCTGTTCAAGTTGACCGACCTTTACCTGTTTCATCAAGGTCAAATTTTGTTAATAAAATATGTTTGAAAGTGTTACAGCTAGGCATGCATGGGAGTATCTTGAAGCCCATGCAACTCTTTTTAGCTCATCTGGGCCGAAGGCCCGATGGGCTTATAAATGTCATGGCCTGATTGTCCGTCGTGCGTCGTGTGTCGTCCGTAAACATCTTCTTCTCTGAAACCGCTTGGCCGATTAAGCTGAAACTTGGCATGCATGTTCCCCCCACTGAGTACACCAGAATTTGTTCGTGCCGTGTCGATACGATTTTAAATATGGCCGCCAGGCGGCCATCTTGGATTTCCCCATGAAATTTTGTTATTGCAATTTCTCCGGAACTACTGCATGGATTTTTTCCAAATTTGGTGCACAAGTTCCCGTTGGGGTCTAGTTGTCCAAGATACCTTTTGTGGTCTGATTCAGAAATCCAATAGCGGCCATCTTGAATTTCCCGACGAAACATTGTAATCGCGATTTCTCAGAAACAACTGCATAGATCTTTCTCAAATTTGGTACACAGGTTCCCCTTGGGGTCTAGTTGTGCAAGATACCTTTTGTGGTCTGATTGAAAAATCCAATATGGCCACCAGGCAGCCATCTTGAATTTCCCCATGGAACATTGTTATTGCGATTTCTCGGAACTACTGCATGGATCTTTATCAAATTTGGTACACAGGTTCCCCTTGGGGTCTAGTTGTGCAATATACCTTTTCTGCTCTGATTCAAAAATCCAATATGGCCACCAGGCGGCCATCTTGGATTTCCCTATGAAACTTCGTTATCGTGATTTCTCAGGAAGTATTGCATGGATCTTTCTCAAATTTGGTACCCAGGTTCCCCTTGGGGTCTAGTTGTGCAAGATACCTTTTGTTATTTGATTCGGAAATCCAATATGGCCACCAGGTAGCCATCTTGGATTTCCTCATGAAGCTTTATTATCGCGATTTCTCAAGAACTACTGCATTGATCTTTCTCAAATTTGATACACAGGTTCCCCTTGGGGTCTAGTTGTGCAAGATACCTTTTATTATTTGATTCGAAAATCCAATATGGCCATCAGGTAGCCATCTTGGATTTCCTCATGAAGCTTTATTATCGCGATTTCTCAAGAACTACTGCATTGATCTTTCTCAAATTTGATACACAGGTTTTCCCTTGGGGTCAAGTTGTGCAAGATACCTTTTCTGGTCCAATTTGAAAATCCAATATGGCCTCCAGGTGGCCATCTTGAATTTCCCCATGAAATTTTGTTATCGTGAATTCTCGGGAAATTACTGCATGGATCTTTGTCACAGGTTCCCCTTGTGGTCCAGTTGTGCAAGATACATTTTTTTATCCATTTCGAAAATCCAATAAGGCCGCATCTTGAATTCCCCATGAAACTTTATCATGAAATCTCAGGATATTACTGATATTATTTAGTGTTCGGGGGGGGGACAACACAAACTAGAAACTCATCTATTGCAGTTCTTTAGTAAAAATTTGTCACCGCTACTTTCTCCAGTTACAGCCAGATGAGCTACAGTGCCGTGGCACTATCTTTTAATAGTATTCTTTGAATTTGTAATACTTTGTATTCTTGATAAAATATTTTCATTTTAATTATTATTTCATGGTAAATTTGTAGAAAACATGACATAGAACATGGCATTACTCTTTGGAGACATTAACAGGGGTTTGTGTTTGTACTTCAATCTATTCAGCAAGCCAGCACCTGAGGTTGTACCCAAACAAGAAAGGTAACTGATTATTTCTGCACTGTAGCCATGATAATAACCCTGACCACTTTGTATAGCACAGTATTTCACGATCCATAATCAGCAAAAGTAGATCCTGGTGATGGAGATGAGTATGTTGTTGTAAGGTGTTTGCTTTGACTGATAGTAGGCCCCTATGGGGACATTAGCAAATTTTTTACCAAGATTTTATATGGCGGGTTACTTGTACAAGAAGGAATACATGGATTGTTATATGATAATGGACCGGATTTGCTGATGAAATATTAAATGTAAAAAGAGCAGCTGAACCTTCGAATTAAGGGCCATGGTTAAAGAAGAAGCATTAGGGTGGTTCTCGGCATTAGATCCAGGTTTTTTAACCAGATCGTTATTTGAAATAATAGTGTCCTTAATTGAAAAAAATGCAATTTCCCAGATGCCATGAAAAAAAGTCAGAAAGTCCTTAATATTGCCATAATATAATCAAACATTTGTCCATTGTGATTTTTTTGGTGTATTTTTGCAATAATTACTGACAGTTTACTTTGAACTTCACTTTCTGACTGATTCAAGTATGTTTTCTGAAATAAAATCATTTGATGTTGTGCAAGAATTAGGCATGTGATCTTATACCTGTATCCTTTTTACGGACAATGTGAGACCCTAGATGTAACACCGGTTCTGAGATGGGAATCTTTAGCCATGGCAGATGTGAAATGACGTTTCGGGCCCCATGTCATAAGGCCAATGTCCACTAGTTACTGCCCTTTCATCAAGTGGAATATTCATAATACAGCCGGGGAGGTCTTTATCATAGGATATATTTGGCATTTGATAAATCACCGGGAGTTGACTCCTGATCTTCCGATCAGGTCTAATCTAATCTGGCCTGATTGAGCAATGTTACAGACGAGTCAACCTCGTGATCAATGGATTGTGTAAACTTTCGCTGTGCATTTGTCAGCAATGAAGTTCGCTAAAGCATCATGATCTATAGGTATTATATTTGATGATAGTGGGATCGCCATATACAACAATCACAACAATATCTTGTCAGAGAAATTTAAAACTCAGCCCGCTTTGACAGGTTTTCTGTCCCATGATTGAAATACGTGTTTTATACGGAGATGAAAATGACGTCACTTTGCGGCGTTTCAGTGGGATAGTGACACTCACAAATCAGAATGCTGAGATGCAGCCATGGGATAATGTTAGGACTTGAGGCTGAGTTTCGGTAGATTGTCAGAGTATACGTAGGCAGAATGCACCCATACTTGTGCCATCTGAAAATAAATGGCATGTCATGCCGGTTATTTTCTAAGAGCAATTTCTTTCATTTTCTTGTAAATGCAGTCTTTCATTTTTGAAAACAGCAGGAATGCTGTAAATCACTCCTCTGATATGATTCTAGGAGTGTAAATCACACTGCTGAACTCTTTTAGTATGTAGAGAAGTTGTTGCTAAGGAGTGTGGTTTCCACTCACCTAGATGAATTATAGGAGTGTGATTAGGAGTGTGGTATGATCATACTCCTCAAAACCGAATGACTGGAATGGCAGACACAAGTTCAGTTTTTTGTTGTCAAATGTGTTTTATTTTGTACCTGTCGTACTGTAACATATGTCACTTTCATAGAGTTTGAGAGAAATTGATTCCTAGGTTTAAAGCTGATACATCTTTAAGAAGAGACCACGTGAGATGTTCATGATGTGTTGTGTTTCTTTGTCAACATTGTGAAGATGATTGAAGTATTTTGAGGAATTTGCCATCAACTTGAAGCTAATTCATGTATGTTGGAATAATTTTTTCTGAGAAATGGAAATCCTGCGATTGGTCACTTTTTTACGTTGATAGACATGCATTCTGCTTTTCACATACTTGTATTGCAAAGGACTAGCAAGCTGATACAGATTTAGCATAATGCCTTCCCATATTGCTAGGGAGTTTCTCAAACTTGGGGTATGATAGGAATGGGCATATGTGGCCATGTTAAAAAGGATAGCAAGGCTGCACACTGAGTCAAGCATACTGCATCACATTTGTATTTCCCAACTTTTCTACATTGGGGTATGCTGGAAGTGAGCATATTCCTTGCAAAAAAGGATCACCCCATCATTCCATTTGGATCACCATCATATGCCATTCCTATCAACATGATCAAGGAGCGCATTCCAAAATTTTGAGAAGCTCCCTGCCTGTACATGTACACAGGCAATTTTTCACAGACATGTACTGAACTGTACAATACTGAACGGTACTGCACAGAAAGGCCCACCAAAGTACTGAGCTGTGACTGAACAGTTCTTGTGTGGTAATAACAGCTCAGAACTGCACTGCACTCAACTGAGCAGTACATGCCAGTTTAGCGACAGCCTGGTTCCAAGAGGTAACTGACCAGTACTGCACAGTAAAAGGTTGGTCAGCTACCATGCAGTACTATACAGTCCGATTTCTTGTTGTACTGTACGGTATCCAATCAGTACTGACCAGTTACTGAGTGGTACTGTGTGGATACGGGTCAGTACTGACTGGTGCTGTACTGAGGTGTACCGTTCTGGGCCCTTTCTTGCGGTTACCATTCAGTTACCACACAGTACCAACATGTGGAAATTTGGCTGTGTACATTTGGTTTCTAATGCTGGTAACTCAATCATTTCACATGTTCAGATCACACATTGAAAGTTCATTTCTAGAAACTTTGTCGTGTTCAATTTGTCCAAAACATATTACATCGACATCTGGGATTTGATGAAGTTGAAACTTAAAATGTGCTGGGTCCAGGACATGATATATCCACATTTAGCAAATTTCACCATCCTGAATCAGAACTCTTCTAAAGTGAAAACTCAGTGCATCACTCTTATCAGGGTCTTAGACTAGAAACCGTGTGAGGCTCCCGGAGATTGACCTGGGGTGTCATTGTGCACACTCATGACACTCCAGGTCATGGTAAAAATAGGCCTCAGCTCCGCAGAGAGATTGTCTAAGAGGTGACTAACTGGGGCACCCGTGGGAATCCTGGGTCAAGGAATAGGACCCTACCTGTGTGGTTTCCAGGTGTGAAAAGGAAAAGGAACCAATGTCGTGATATGACTGAAATAGTGTTAAAAGCAACATTTAATCATGCTTACTCACTCACTTAGACTAGAAAGTAAAGACCTTTTCCCAAACCTCAATATTGATGTCAGTGGACATAACTCACCTCGTCTTCAAATTTCAAACTTTAATCATCCCCATGTGTTCTGATCTGATTGTTAGATTAAGGTGGTTTGTGTTTTGTTGAATTATCAGAGAACTTGTGATACACCTCTATATGTGTATCGAATGGTTCCTTCTTGTAAGATGTTAATGTACTAATACTGGTATTACATCTACATGTATATTCAGAGGGCTTGTCTGCTTTCAGTCAAACTGACAAAATATTGAGATATACCTATTCTGTCTACTTGTATGATGTTTATTTTGAAATGACTGATCTTATGTTGGATGTATTATCCTCTAATTTGGGATGTTGAATGCTCAAACAACAAATGTTTAATACTTGTACCTTGCAATAGTGATATAATTGTATCTCTGTTTCTTTTTAGACCCTTCTAAATACATAACATTACATTATATTATCACAGTTTTAGCAGTAAAAGACAAGTTGTTCCATTGAAAATTTGAGTAAGAAAATTGGCGGACATTCAGTGTGATATATTTGATCATGTTAACAATACATGTACATGCCGTCATGGACAATTTTCATGTAGACTTGTTGTACCGTGAGACCGCGTTCTTTTATGTACATGTATATCAGCCTTTGCTTTCAAGCGGAAGGCCTGATAAATATTATTAAAGACATAGATACTACATCATGTACATGCATCAATAATGGAGTGTGAAACTTTGAGCTGGATATTTACATCACATATTGCAATGTATTGAACAACTGTTGGTTTGAACATTGAACATTTCCCTCAAGCTACAAATGCATGTCGACCATGATGACCATCCAAGAGGCCACATTCCCCCCCCCCCCCCTTCCCAAAATTGTGTTTGCTGTAACAGGTTCAGTTTGTGAAACAGTTGAGTACATGTAGGTTGGTTTCAGTTCTTTTCTTTTATCTTTTTGAAATATCACTCATTTCGTATGGGATTTCACAAAATTCTGTTGAAAAACATGAACTTAAAAAAAGTGCTGACCAAAACTTTAAATATTGTTATGTATACATGAGTTACAGTAAACACAAAATGTATTTTGAACGGCCTCAGAGAGATACATGTATGTGATTGTTGATGTTGTGTATACATGTATTTATGTTACTGAGTGGATATATAAGTGACCTGCCTTGATTAATGCCTTATTTATTGTATATTTGTTTATACAGATCCTCTAGTTCAAGTCCACCACCTGTTCGTCATCGAACAACCCGCTCTAGAAGTCCCAGGTATGTATTAGTATTATCTGACACAAACCTTTATGTGTATCGGCCATCTCTCGACGAGCGATTATTCACTAATAATAAGAAGGTTTCTACGGTAATATTTGACCACAACACATGGAATTTTGAAGACGTCAGTTATTATATGGACCATACGATGCTTCACAATATAACAGACACAGACACAAAGGGGTCACATGGCTGACTCGCTTACCCGATAAAGGATATGACCTTTCCTCTCGAAGAAATGTTCATGACCTGGATAAACTGGTGGTTGTGCATTTCAATAACTCAGAACAGAAGAACAGGTCGTCTTTTTGAAAATGAAACAAAAACGTTCATAACGGGTGAAGGATGAAACAAATCTTGTCAAAGATGGGCTGACCATGAAGATGAATTAATATTTCTCTGAATTTTCTGACCCCATCCACTCGGCAATGTCAGAAATGAAATAACCATCATTGTGGTGGAAGGGAAAGAGGAAGCTGAGACTAACAGGATACAAGCTCCAGCATTTGGAAATTACTGGCAGGTATTGAGCTTCTTGAAGTTGGGGCATGCCAGGAACTGGCAAAAGCCATTCCAAATGGAATAGCATGGTGTGCAGAGTCATAACTCCTAGGAACTCCCTGGTATCCTATTTGGAACTCAGCAGAGAATGGATGGCTTATGGCATGTCACACAGTAGAGCAGAGGGAATGGCATATCCAATTGGAACTCCTCTCATGTTGATCAGAACATTAAACTGGGCGTGGTGTATCCCATTAACTGGGCATGATGTATCCCATTAACTGGGCATGGTGTATTCCATTAACTGGGCATGGTATATCCCATTAACCAGGCATGGTATATCCCATTTGGATAACTGGCATATGCCATCCTATTAAGGAACTAGTGAACAGCAGTTATTAGTGGTTTATAACTTCCAATACAAGTTGGACTAGTGAACAGCAGTTATTAGTGGTTTATAACTTCAAATACAAGTTGGAAATGGCAAAGTGGTTTATAAATTCATTATGAAGTGCCATTTTCAATCCATTCCTTCGTTTCTTTTAACAGTAAGCTGAGCAAAAGGACCCGTCGTTCACCATCACCTAAACGAAGATCTCGTTCAAGAAGTGGATCCAGACATCGAGGATCCTCCTCAAGGTGAGAAAATCTGATCATGCTCAGTCTCCCTATGATCTTATCCTGTCCAGTCTCCTACTGATCTTATCCTGCCCATATGCTCTTCCGGTCTGAATCTTTATTACTATTTGATCAATGACTTAAGACTTCATTGGAAGGTGCTTATTATGTTATAGATGTACACCGTCAGGTTTTTTGTCCCCCATTTTGATGAGTTTTCCCAGAGTTACAGCCCTTTATCTTCAGCATCAATGTATGCTTGTCCGTTCCATACTATTTCATGGATGATTTAGAAACTTACTTGGAAGATGCTTATTTAGTATCATATGGATGTACACTGTCAGGTTTTATTGATGATATCAATCAATCAACCAATTCTCAATCATTGTTTATGAAGTCTTGCTCTCCTTTGTCCACAGATCAAAGAAGAGGAAGGATCGTGACCGGAGCCGTGAACGTCGCCCCGATCGCGGCGACCGTGGAGACCGTGACAGGGATCGAGATCGCGACCACGACAAGATCAGGAAACGACACCGAGAGAAGGAACGGGATGGGAAAGAAAAGGATGAGAAAGTGGAGATGAAAGTCAAGCGCGATTATGATGAGGAGGAGAAAGGTTACACCAGTCCTATGGACACCAAGGAGGGGCTTGTGGTGGACACTGTGGCTCTACCTGCCCCTGTTCCTGAGGTCCAGGAAAGGGAGCTTCAGTCTGATGACATGGACACCAGTGACTGAGGAGCCATTCTATGTAGTGTTCTCCTTGCGCCATATTTCAATTCATGTTTCATACACTATATGTTTGTGCACCTGTATTGTTGTACACTGTACATTATGGTACACTGTACATTAAGATCAATTTGAAGACAAGAAGAATTATGTCCTGGATGTTTAACCGTCAGGTTGGAAGGACAAACTGTCCACACACATGTTCACTCAGTCTTACATGTATCTGAAACAGACTGGTAATCTATTCTCCATATTGAACCACCGTCATGTCTATTCCTATGGGCAGTTCAGTTTCACAATCATTATGGTAAAATGCTTCTTGTCAACAACTGGACTGTCTCGATCTTTTCTCGAGATTTATTAGATGGAGTGCTCATGCCATGATCCATGTGAAAAAAAATAGTTTGTTTGTCAGGAGCTTTTATCCTCCATCAGAAAAGGTTTCCCATTCCTTATTGCATGGAATTTTATCAACACTTTGTCTTGGTCTCCTGCGACTCTGAGCTGTACCAGTCATGCACCGTAAGCAGATAGACCAAATCAATCACTCAGAGCTGCGCTTGCGACTCTGAGCTGTACCAGTCATGCACCGTAAGCAGATAGACCAAATCAATCACTCAGAGCTGCGCTTTTGAGTTATTACATTTTACACTGATTGGGACTGTTCAATGAGAATGCCCTGCTGGAATAAATACAAGATAATCACACAACTGCCCACTTCCTTCCCGGTGTGTGTAAAATTGGAATCTACCTTTTGCACATTTAGAGAAAAAAGAAGAGCCTCTCTGTGCAGTGACCCATGATTTGGGCAGATCAGCTACTGATTCATGTAATTTCACTTTGCCAGGAAAATTTCAATCCAGGAGAATATTTTGAACTGGTGATAACTGACCTATGTACATGTACTGTATTTTCTCAGTATTCAAAGAAAGAGTAGTTATAGTGTCTTATGCTTAGAATAATTTACTGGTACATGAAAATATGCCAGATATCACCAGTTAAAAATGTTCTCTTGGGTTAAAAGATAGGGCAAAGTGAAATTAACTGGTTAGCTGAAGTCACGGGTCACTGCACAGACCGGCTCTTCTTTGTTGTCTGAATGATGTCCAACAGGCGGATTGGACCATTTCTCCCCACACCTCATTGCATACTCAAAACTGTTGACTCTGTACATTTCCGGTCAAATTGCTTATCAATCCTGCCCTTTTAAAGTTTACTTGGAAATAGTACTAAATCTTCTGTGCCACTGAAAATGACTTGCAATGTCTATATTTGAATAGTTTTCAGCATCAACATGACTAGATTTAAATAGATATCAGTAGATTTGTTTCTGATATGGACTGTTGTCCTTCTCAGACCAGGTCACCATGCCTGATAAAATTCTTGATTATTTAATGTACTTTGATTCTGGAAATTGATGTAACATAATTTTAATAGGATTATTATAAAATCTGCTAATTGGTAACTTGATCATCTTGATACATGTACTAACATCAGTATGATATGATGCTTCATGATGGCATCTTCCTACACAAGTCCACTTCTCCATTTACACATTGAATTAGCCATCAAAAAACGGACCACCGAAAGTATTCAAATTGGGTATTCACCCAGTATCAGTTCTCCTAATATGGCAGTTGGGGTAGCCAGATACATGTACATAGGACAGCCAATCAATAACCCATATTTCGAAATTCAAATAGATTTGAGGGTCAGTAATGTTTTGTGTCTATTAATAAATTCCTTTGATATATAGCCAGTGGGCTGATATATCAAGGCTACTCCATAGAGTGAACGGAGAAGTCAACATGTGTAAGAAGAAGCATACATGTAATCAATGATTGATGTGTGGTATACATAACCCCTATTCAGAGATTTCATTCACTCTTTGTTTCTACCAGCAGGTGAACACATTCACAAACTGTACAGATCAGAGAAGAAATAAACTATTAAAACTAATCCATTGAATTCAGTTCTAAATGGTACCATTTAGTCCAATGTTATTCCGTTATATGAACCTTCCTTCAAGGTATCAGGACAGTCGACCATGCTCATGAGGATTAGGTGTACCTTTCAGTCAAGTGAAAAGTCCAGATGAGACTTGGTCAAGAACGTTAGTGTATACAATAGACCAGCGAACATACAGGATACCATCACTTTATCATGTGAAGAAATGTTCACATATTCAGCCAGAGGAGAGGTCATTATTAAAGGTGAAATGCAAAGGTTTTCATATTTCCCTATTTATATTCTTCGCGGTCTAGTTAATAATGGAAATATCAGCCCAAATACTCTGTTTGGTTTTATTTGAAGTATTTTGTCTACTGGTAGCTTTTGAAAAGTGCTTCAAAATTGGCATCTCAAGCCCGGCCGATTTCAGAAATGAAATCCGCATCGCTTATCTGCCCTTGTTTGACGTTCGTTTGTGACGTCACATCAGACCATCTGGTCGGCCGTCAATACTTGTAACGTTCAGTCTCCGGGCGGCTGGTCTGACGTGACGTCACAATCAAGGAAAGATAAGCGATGACGTTTTGCAAATCTGAATTCAGCTGTGCTAGGGGTACCAATTATTAAAAAGATTCTGGCAAACAAGATAATTCAAATTAAACCAAGTAAAGTAGATAGACTGGTGTTTCTATCATTATTCAACCTATATAAAATGTGAAAAGGAGAATCTAAAAGCCTTTGCATTTCACCTTTAAGTTATATTGTAAGTGAAAGGGGGTGGTACGAGAAAAACTTAGTCCCTCTCGTTGATGCCAGTGGGTACTTCTTCACATATCTTACCTGATTAACCCCTTGACTTCTTCACATATCTTACCTGATTAATCCCTTGACTTCTTCACATATCTTACGAGAGATCATTATTAACACCATTTATTGACTTTTCACTCAATGGACCTGTGGATCTCCCACATGTCCCAGGGATTGACCTGGGGGTTGTGCACACTCCAGGTCATGGTAAGAATAGGCCTCAGCCCTTCTAGTGAGGTGGCTTAGCAAAAAGATCGTGACACGCTGGACCAAAGCACCAAACTTGGCACATCCATCACTTGAGGCATACAGAACAATATCAGAAGGGGTGCCCATTGCTCTGGGCCGTGTGACGCCCTCTGGCCCCCCAAAGGGCATCCAAGGGAAAATATTATCATTGAAAAAATAGTTGGCTTCCCAATAGCTTCATGACTTTCATTATCCTTGAGGCTAGGAAGCTGAAACTTGCCACATTATATCTTTGGTTCCAGCGCTACAATAAAATGTAACAAAATTGAAGATGGCCTCTATGATGATGTCACAGTGACGTCATATTATAAAAATAAGCCATTTTATTGACGATTTTTCTGATCGATTTTTCAAATTTTGTATTTGTGCCATTTTCTTCGCGCAAATTAAATCAGTAAATAATCATCTGATATAAAATAAAATATTATTATGCACTTTCACGTAGACAAAATACACCAAATTGGAAGAAAATACGACAAAAACTGCCATCCATTTTGAATTTACCCATGATGCTCTTCTCCGAGAATTAAATGGCCCTAATATGATTTGCTATATGGACACAAGGTGCCAGCTCTCAACACCCCCGAGCATAATGGTATTGTCACCCAGTGGGAATAAGGTGTAGTTTCAGACCCCTACCCCAATCTGCCTCTAAACCTGAAATCGTCCTAAGCACTCTCGGTCATGTCAATAGCGACGGATAGAAGTCAACGTGTTATTTTAATGTTAATTTCATGTTCCTGTCCCTCAATGGGCGTTAAATGCAATTTCCGATCCTTTTTCTGTGTCTATTCACTCTCTGAGATCCCTATAGTTATCCTGAAAATGCTTGACAGGCTTTTGACCGAAAAAACCCCTCCAATATTACGGGCCTCTATTTTCACACTTGGTATTCCCACAGCTATCTTGACAATTAAAGTTCCATGAACATTCGACCAAAGCTGTGTCCATTCAATGACAATATATAGACAAGCTAGTGCTATAACATGTTCCTTGTACATGTATGTTGCGCGGGTGATTGGGTGGGTACAGCTTCCTGTTGTTTCAAAGCATTTTACTGAGAAGCAACAGGAACTTGATAATGTGATGTCTAGCACTGTCATATCACTTGTCTTTATTGCACCATGTAAGCGTCCTGGCTGTGTCTTGTGTGCTGTCTTCAGTGTTTTATAGGGTGAATGGAGGGTGTCTGATTCCATGCTGCTTCAAAGATTTCTTCTTTGAAGTAACAGGAACGTAACTTGGCTGGGTGGTGCTTAGTTGGTTCATCGCGATATAGCTGAAATATTGTTGAAAGCCACGCTAAATTCTATTCGCTCACTCACCCTTACTTGTATGTTGCATGTTCTCGGTCCCAATTGGGCGTTAAATGTTCTTTTGATTCCTTCTTGGTTTTAGATTCCCTTTTCTGGTCATACAGCTCTGTTAGCTATCCTGACGTAATTTGATGGCCTTCCAATAAAAAACCCCAGCCTCCAACAGGCATAAGATGCCCCTTTTTGGGATTGTTCTTTTCAGTTTCACCCTCACCGACTCCAACACTCTTCAGATGAAGGTTTGTACCATTTCGTCCAAAAATTTTGGCTTTTTTCGGCGGTCACAAACATACAAACAGAAACGTGTAGAACTAAACACGGACGAGTACCTGGGACGAGTATAATATTCGTCCCAGACCGGACACACCTGAAGTTTTATCCAGGTGAGCCATAGTAGCACACCTCAATCTTTTAACAGTCGTGTAAATAACCATGAAAAGATGCCATGGGGGTCTTGGTGTATAACACTGATGTTACGAAAATGCCAAGGTGTGAATGAGAAATACCAGCAAGGCCGGAGAGAACAGAGCTTCGGCACTGACGGTCTTTGCTGGGTGTAAACATGACAAATAAATAAAATAAAATTGTGACAAACAGATGTTTACGGGATGTCCAATAATGGCAAATGAGTAAGTGATCGGTCACTGTTCCATTTGCCAAGTTGAAAAGTGGTACAATGAACTATATCCCCAGTGCCAGCAAAAATTGAAGGCCACTACGTATGTATACCTGGATGATCCAGTCAAATATTCATCTTTATATATTGCCAATCACCATTTTCCATTTAGGCTATGTCGCATGTGACTAAAATTAAAATTATTTATTTGGCACGAACATGCAAGCACGCTGTGCACCTGTGTGTTATGCCATAATTGCATCGAAGTGAGTAAGATAGCAACCTTTGATTGGTCGTATCACAGGCCCGCAAAACAAGAGTTTTGGGGGGTGTGGGCGGTGGCATTAGGGTGAAGTGTCGAAATATGGGGTCTCTATATATAACCCCATGCTTTTTATAAATCCACAAGGTGTGAAACGCACTTTGGGTGAATCGAGAAATAAACGGTTTACCGCCAAACAAAATACATCAGCTTATTCTACAAGTATCACTTTATATATTCCCGCTCGTCAAATTAGTAAATTTGTGCAATTTTTTACCTTTGCCGGGCGATTCAAAATCCAACGTAACTGTCTTCTGATTGGTCAGTCGCGACACACCTCTGGCAAGAGAGGTCAGACACTGATCAGCTGTCGCGACTGACCATTCAGAATTGAAAACGAAGCCCGCCATAATCTCACTGTTCCTAGATGGATGGACAGTTACGTTGGATTTTGAATTGCCCGGCAAAGGTAATAAATTGTGCAAATTTACTAATTTAAACGGGAATATATAAAGTGATACTTGTAGATTATGCTGATGTATTTTGTTTGGCGGTAAACCATTTATTCCTCGATTCACCCAAAGTGCGTTTCACACCTTGTTGTGGAATTATATAAAGCATTATATATATTTCGACACTTCACCCTAATACCACCGCCCACACACCCAAAACTCTTGTTTTGCGGGCCTGTGGTCGTATTGATGACAATGACAATTGACTGTCGGTAAAGAAGCAAGTCGGTAACCTGTTTAACTAGCTAAAATATTTCAAGATTTATAAAACAGATGTAAAACAATGAGAACAGGCTAGTACACTCACATGTGCCCATTTACCGGTGCAAACCGGCCCAGGCAAATATCTTTCAAGTTTTGATTTGACTAGGTTAGGGCAGATGGACTATTTTGGTTAAACCTACCAGGCTGCACCCATCAAACAATCAATGCTATCTCCATAATGTTATAGCCTATCAAATTGGAGTTATTTTGAGCTTATCCCCCTGAGCAGAGAGTCATGGGTTAATTCAAAATAACTGCACGGAGTTTACTCTTCTTTTTTTTTCGTATTTCTTCAAAATGTTCTAATAGAAATTGAGTGTGTAGTATAAATGAATAACAAAGGGTGGCACCTTTAAGACTAAGTTTAATGGTCATGAGCTTTTGCAGATAGTGGATATCTGCTTCATCAGGTGAAGTGAATGTTTGACTTTTTTCTCATAAAAGTGTCCAGAATTATCTTATTTCACATTGGATAATTTATCATGTAGTTTTGTTCAGAGAAAATAATACAAAGAAACTGACCAAAACAATGCCCTTTTGGAATATGATGTCACTGTGGCGTTATCAAAGCATGCAGTGATCTTGGGTTGTTTATTTTTTACTTTTTTATATGCCCGTATTATGGTATGGTGTCATCCGTCCATAAACTTTTTCTCGTGAACGCAACTCGAGTTTTCAATGGATTCTTTTGAAATTTGGTGCACGGGATTGGTATCATGTGTAGATGTGCACGAACTTTTTTTGGCCCGATTCGACGTTTTCTTGAGTTACTCCCCTTGATTTTGGTCTTGAAGGCCTTGTATTTGGCACCTACTGTCTTCGTCAATAAAACTCGTCCCAGAATTTTCAATGGATTCTTCTGAAATTTGGTACACATGATCGGTACCATGTATAGATGTGCACAAACCTTTTTCGGCCCGATTCAAAGTTTTCTTGAGTTACTCCCCTTGATTTTGGTCTGAAATCCTTGTATTTGGCACCAACTGTCTTCGTGAATGCAACTCGTTTTCAATGGATTCTTCTGAAATTTGGTACAAATGATCAGTATCATGTGTAGATGCGCATGAACTTTTTCGAACCAATTCGACATTTTCTTGAGTTACCCCCCTTGATTTTAGTCTGGAATCCTTTTATCTGGCACCTACATGTATGGTCCTCGTGAACGAAACTCGTCCCAGGGGTTTCATTGGATTCTTTTGAAATAAGCTACACGATTGGTGCCAAGTGCACATGTGCTCAAACTTTTTTCGAGTTGATTCGACAGTTTCTTGAGTTACTCCCCTTGATTTTGGTCTGAAATCTTTTATTTGCCACCTACTGTCCTCGTGAACGCAACTCGTCTCAGACTTTTCGATGGATTCTTTTGCAATTTGGTGCATATGATCGGTACCATGTGTAGATGTGCACGACCTGTTTTTGAGCCAATTCGACATTTTCTTGAGTTATTCCCCTCGATTTTATCCGAAATCCTTTTATTTCGCACCCACTGTCCTCGTCAATGCAACTCTTTCCTGAGTTTTCCGTTAATTCTTTTGAAATTTGGTACAAACACTCAGGGCCATGTGTACATGTGCATGATCTTTTTCGAAGGTTTCATTTTATTTTGCACCTACTGTCCTTGTGAATGCAACTCATTCCTGCTCCTACAAATACAGCTCCAGGCCCTTGCGTAACTCCCCGACCTGATTTCCAAACCTGCCTACACCACTTGATACAACAATGATGGCTTATGACAATTGCAACAATACAAACAACATACAGTCCAGGTAGGTTCATTTGCATTGTTAACCTTTGTCTATAGCAACATGACTTTCATTATCCTTGAGGCTAGGAAGCTGAAACTTGCCACATTATATCTTTGGTTCCAGCGCTACAATAAAATGTAACAAAATTGAAGATGGCCTCTATGATGATGTCACAGTGACGTCATATTATAAAAATAAGCCATTTTATTGACGATTTTTCTGATCGATTTTTCAAATTTTGTATTTGTGCCATTTTCTTCGCGCAAATTAAATCAGTAAATAATCATCTGATATAAAATAAAATATTATTATGCACTTTCACGTAGACAAAATACACCAAATTGGAAGAAAATACGACAAAAACTGCCATCCATTTTGAATTTACCCATGATGCTCTTCTCCGAGAATTAAATGGCCCTAATATGATTTGCTATATGGACACAAGGTGCCAGCTCTCAACACCCCCGAGCATAATGGTATTGTCACCCAGTGGGAATAAGGTGTAGTTTCAGACCCCTACCCCAATCTGCCTCTAAACCTGAAATCGTCCTAAGCACTCTCGGTCATGTCAATAGCGACGGATAGAAGTCAACGTGTTATTTTAATGTTAATTTCATGTTCCTGTCCCTCAATGGGCGTTAAATGCAATTTCCGATCCTTTTTCTGTGTCTATTCACTCTCTGAGATCCCTATAGTTATCCTGAAAATGCTTGACAGGCTTTTGACCGAAAAAACCCCCCAATATTACGGGCCTCTATTTTCACACTTGGTATTCCCACAGCTATCTTGACAAAGTTCCATGAACATTCGACCAAAGCTGTGTCCATTCAATGACAATATATAGACAAGCTAGTGCTATAACATGTTCCTTGTACATGTATGTTGCGCGGGTGATGGGTGGGTACAGCTTCCTGTTGTTTCAAAGCATTTTACTGAGAAGCAACAGGAACTTGATAATGTGATGTCTAGCACTGTCATATCACTTGTCTTTATTGCACCATGTAAGCGTCCTGGCTGTGTCTTGTGTGCTGTCTTCAGTGTTTTATAGGGTGGATGGAGGGTGTCTGGTTCCATGCTGCTTCAAAGATTTCTCCTTTGAAGTAACAGGAACGTAACTTGGCTGGGTGGTGCTTAGTTGGTTCATCGTGATATAGCTGAAATATTGTTGAAAGCCACGCTAAATTCTATTCACTCACTCACCCTTACTTGTATGTTGCATGTTCTCGGTCCCAATTGGGCGTTAAATGTTCTTTTGATTCCTTCTTGGTTTTAGATTCCCTTTTCTGGTCATACAGCTCTGTTAGCTATCCTGACGTAATTTCATGGCCTTCCAATAAAAAACCCCAGCCTCCAACAGGCATAAGATGCCCCTTTTTGGGATTGTTCTTTTCAGTTTCACCCTCACCGACTCCAACACTCTTCAGATGAAGGTTTGTACCATTTCGTCCAAAAATTTTGGCTTTTTTCGGCGGTCACAAACATACAAACAGAAACGTGTAGAACTAAACACGGACGAGTACCTGGGACGAGTATAATATTCGTCCCAGATGAGCCATAGTAGCACACCTCAATCTTTTAACAGTCGTGTAAATAACCATGAAAATATGCCATGGGGGTCTTGGTGTATAACACTGATGTTACGAAAATGCCAAGGTGTGAATGAGAAATACCAGCAAGGCCGGAGAGAACAGCTTCGGCACTGACGGTCTTTGCTGGGTGTAAACATGACAAATAAATAAAATAAAATTGTGACAAACAGATGTTTACGGGATGTCCAATAATGGCAAATGAGTAAGTGATCGGTCACTGTTCCATTTGCCAAGTTGAAAAGTGGTACAATGAACTATATCCCCAGTGCCAGCAAAAATTGAAGGCCACTACGTATGTATACCTGGATGATCCAGTCAAATATTCATCTTTATATATTGCCAATCACCATTTTCCATTTAGGCTATGTCGCATGTGACTAAAATTAAAATTATTTATTTGGCACGAACATGCAAGCACGCTGTGCACCTGTGTGTTATGCCATAATTGCATCGAAGTGAGTAAGATAGCAACCTTTGATTGGTCGTATCACAGGCCCGCAAAACAAGAGTTTTGGGGGGTGTGGGCGGTGGCATTAGGGTGAAGTGTCGAAATATGGGGTCTCTATATATAACCCCATGCTTTTTATAAATCCACAAGGTGTGAAACGCACTTTGGGTGAATCGAGAAATAAACGGTTTACCGCCAAACAAAATACATCAGCTTATTCTACAAGTATCACTTTATATATTCCCGCTCGTCAAATTAGTAAATTTGTGCAATTTTTTACCTTTGCCGGGCGATTCAAAATCCAACGTAACTGTC